>JAQIUT010000172.1:0-97470 GCA_028654355.1 Colletotrichum sp. SAR 10_99
GGGCGGGCGGTTACACGGAAAGAGGTCCTGGGTGGGCCACGAAGTTGCGATGAGTGGATGCCATCTTTCAGCCGCCTCGAGCTCGAAGATTGAAACTTTCAGGGTCTTCTTTGCGATCCACTCGCAGGTGGGAAACAGAACAAGGCCATCGAAAAATCGATGGGAAAAACGGGGGGAAGTTGACAAGGGCTTTATGACGTTCCCGCAATGAAGCCGCCGCGATGTTACACCGCCACCCGGCAGGCAACGCACGCCGGTCGAAAATCTCCGGCCGGCGCCCCATCGATTCTCCCCCAACCCTCCTCGGAGCTGTCTGTCCGCTCCCACAGACACACGCGCGCCAGGGGCTGAGATCTTGGATCTTACCGTGAGCGCCGATCAGGAACAGGAACGAGAAAGCTGTTCGGATGGAGAACAAGCAGTTTGCCACGTCGATCCTCTTTATCAAACCAACGAACTTCATTACATTCAGAACTTGGTCAGACGTTTGCTCCTACAGCAAATCCCCACCAGCGCTTGTTGGACAGGGATAGGTGCGTCCAGCAGTGTGGACGGACGTTGGCGTACGACCGTTCCATTCGTGGCCGCTCGTGGAAGGACTGACCAGTGGACGTGTACCGGGCTCCTCTTGGCCAATAAGGGGGCGTCGAGGACCTGAACACTGGTGCCGACAGCCCCGTAAGGGTTTGGGCAGAAGAGAGAAACCTGCCATCGGACTTTGCGAAGGCGAGTGCGAGCAGGATACCCAATAGCCGACAGACTTCAGCTGTGCATGCCCGTCCAGAGATCGGCTCAGTTCTCATGTCAAGCCCGCCAGGGTTGTCTGACGGGCGTGCCGAATCGGCGGGCTTCCTGTTCGTCCCTCGCCCTCCACAAATTCCCTGACACTTCTGCAATAATACGGAAGCTTGTCTGCGCGAAACATGTTTGTCGTTAATCTTTAGGGGGGATAAACGCACCTTCATGTCGGTGTGGTGGGTGGGATGGGGTGGCACACCGAGACTGCTCTAGACTTTTCGAACAACCACTCAGGGGCCGAGTAGGGAACGACGGATTCGGGCACCCCCAGTTGCTGCCCGCGTTCACAGATCCGCGGGAGCCCCGCAAATCTCTGAGATCGGATAATCATCAGTCGCTAACCAAGCGATGACATGTAACGACAGAAATAAGCTTGTTCAGAGGGATGGTCCGGCATCTTCGTCCTCAGAATGCGAGTTGCAGTAGGGGCCGAGCCGTTGTTGTCAAGCAGGGCCGCTGCGGTGGGCGAACAGTCAGCCAGCCAACCCCTGACCGTGGCAAGATGCAATAGCCGCCGTAGTCAGTACCGGCACGCGACTCTTTGTCAGGAAGCAGTTGAGCTTCCAGGGCCCATCGGGAGCACCCTCACGTGGGCACGGAAGAGCTGCTGCGAGTGGCCAATCTGAGAAAGCACACCCACCGCGCTAGGGGTAATGTGTGGCCGCGCGGGAGGAACACAAGGTAAGGCAGCACCGTGCCGCAGGGCATGCGATCTGCCCTTGTTTCTTCCTCACGCTCGCGTACCTGATGGCGTGCAGAATCCAGTCACACTCCCCTCCATGTTGTGCGTGCCCGACGCTCTGGATCGATTTCTCCACATCGACGGCCAAGTGGTATGGTAGGACTAGAACCCTGGTGAAGGCGCGGTGGTGGGAACGGGGGCATTTCCCTGATCCGCATGGTTCTGAGATGCGGAAACATCGCCTCGAAAATGGGAATCTGCTGAAATGCGCCGAACGGTCTGGATCGTAAATTTGTCACATTGCGACCTGTGGTGCTTTCAATAGTGGCTCAGACGGCGATCGAGGCCAGCCAGGTATTGCGACGGGCGACGTGGATGCGGCGGCGCGAGCTGCACGAAGGGTCCCCCTTTGCTCCCGATCCACGCTAACGATGCGGCTCGCAGAGATCGAGGGGCGGAACCTTAATGGAGTGAAGAGGGACGCCTCTGGCTGATTGGTTGACACCCGCTTAGCGCTGTTTCTCTCCCACAGGCATGGCCAGACGCCCGGCTCCGATACTGAACACCGGGCGGAGCTGTGAGTGTCTGGCATCCACGAGGCGGGCCGTTCGTTCCTTCTTTCACTTCGGCACCGGCCGTCCAGACATGCCGCACATCTCCATCGCCGGCCATACCCACTCCGATACTCCGGGTCGGAGTCGATGCACACCGTTCTGAGGCATTTCAACGACATGTCTTGGGACAAGGCGGTCGAAGAACCGTGTGTCGTCATTTTGCAGCCCTCAAGCCGAGACTTTGCCGAGTGCCGCACGAAGCTTGGAATGTGACTGGGCGGCTGCACGTCTGCCTTGATTTTCGTCATAATCGTACCTCATAGAAATTGGTCGAATTTTCTCTCTCTGCCCGTGAGGACCCTGGAAAAAAAAAAAAGCGGAAGGTGACCAGGGTTTGTGCCTGAGTGACATTTACTAGGTACGTACTGCAAGAGGAAAAAGATCTTCATATGCTCAACTCAGATCAGACCAGCGAAAGGCGTGGTGCGGTGGCATAGGAATCCTTTTCGACGTGCTGGCGCGCTGAGTACGGCGGCAGAGTAGTCAGACGGTGACGTGCCATGGTGCAAGGGCTGGCCTGTCGATCAAGCTGCAATGATGCAAGAGGAGGACTGTGCAGCCAATCATCGGGCTCCTTGGAACGGAGGGCGAACACGGACGCGCTTCCGGAGACGCTGACTGGTCCAGCGAAACGGTTCTGGGTCTGGCGGGGACAGTGAAGGAAGCCTCAAGGGTCCTAGGGGTGTACGCATTGCTGTGCTGAGAATGAAGGCCGACATGAAGGTTGGCAGATCCCATGACAGTTGATTGACCGGGTGAGAACGCTTTTGGAAGACTGCATCGAATCGAAGTCGCGGTGTGTTGCATGCCGGTGGGTGGTGATAAGCAGGCGGTGGGAATAACCTCGTTCGTTGGCGCTCGCTGATTCCGACGTCGACGATCAGCCTGACTGGCCGAGTCTGTCTGTCTGGGCCGGGCGATTTTTCGAAAGTCGGCTGGTTGTAGAAGGATGGTTGGGAGCCACGGGAAAGGGAGGGCGACGGGTTCGTTGTTCTGGAGGGCCGTGAAAAGTCATCGGCGATGAGAGCTGGCATGAAATGAGACCGGGCGGGCTATGCGCGCGTGCTCAGCCGATAGTTATTTCATTAACAGCGAGGAAGGCCAACTAAAGCTGTAAGTCGGAGCGGCGGCCGGGTGCTCGAAGCCTCGATGACACGGCAAAAGCGAGATCGTGGGCTCACGGAATTGCGAACTCGCCCTCAAGCGACGGAGCACCATGTGGCCCGTGCAGCCAGGCGAGGGCCGGGGATTGGCTGCAGCAACAGGGCCCCGGACTCGGGGATTCTCCGTTGACGAATGCACGGCCGGCTGACCACCTCCAGCACATAGGTATGAGAGGAATCTACCAAAAGCAGCTGCCAGCCCAGCCATGCTATGCTATGCTCAGTACGCTGTGCCATTGGATGGTTTTCGTCCAAGGCGCCGTGAATGCCGCTGGGCCCCGAAAGGTGACAGAGGGATTCCCAGCGACGTAGGGCAGAAGAAGAAAGCATAGCGCGCCGTCCGCAGAGTGCCGACTCTCAGTCGATGTGGCCCGCACCGGCAGATGATCGGGGCCCGGGCTGGTCTCGCTGGCGATGAATGAGTCGGCACAGATGCAACGATGGAGCCTGTTTGGGCTGATAACATCCGAAGCCGACCTGGTTTGCGCGGTCTGGCTGCGAAGTTGCAGTAGGATTAGCGTGACGTAAGCGAGCACTAGCGGTGGTCGAGATTGAACGGCTTGGATGGCTTGGCCTGCCCTGCCTGTTGCACTCTGTCTCGGTAAAGATATGTTCCACGGTGCAAAAGTTATAGCGACCCATCGTCAATCGAGGTGTTCCAGGTCGTGTCAGTCCTTACTCTGTAGATTCCGGCAATCACGCACGACAGGCTGAACGTCGGAGAGCTGTGGGTGTGCTGCCGTTGTCTCCGGAGGGTGTTCTGGCGTGCATACGGGAAACGAGCACAGCCTTAAACGCCGGGAACAAGTGAACTTCTTTTTGGCCTGCACCGCGATCAAGCAACGATCGGCTCTCGAATTCTTCAATCGCAGTGTGCGATGATTGGACGAGCAGGCCTGAAGCCACCCAGAGTTCGGGGTCTGGTCGTGAGCACATGGCTTTGGCTGACGGACTGCTTCAGCTGGACAACTGATCCTTACCGCGGATTTCCTCGGACAAGCTGAGCACCTAGTAAAAACGGCGAAGGGTACGGTCGGGCCAGGACAGCCAGCCGGCTTGGGGTCCACGACAGAAAACGTTGGCCAACTTTGCTTGCTATCAATATCGACCATCGACAGGTTTGCACCGGGAACTTCTGGAAGTTGCCACCGCAATCAGTCAGGTCGGTAGGTGCGCCCGACTCTGGCAATGGAAGTGCGAACGAAGTGAGTCGCAGGAGGCAGGAGAGACTGGCCACAGGGCATTGAAGGGCCTGGGTGCTTCCATTCCATGCCTTCTTGCTGCTTGCTGCCAAATACGCCGGGTACGTACTCCGTGTGGTAGGTGGTGCGTCCAGCCGCGGAAAGAACAGCCAAAAAAGCAAGATACACGCCCCCTTTCTCGCATCGCACCCCCCATCAGTAGCCCCGCCTTCCTCTTCGATTGACTCCGATCCCAAGACCCCTGGTTTTCCCTGGAGATCAGACCAAAGAGCATTCGAGCTGGTGTGGGGCCGCACCTGCCACCTGCGCGTGGGGAACTGGCTAGACCTCTCGAAACGTTTCGCAACCTTGAACTCGACCTCGCTCACCACTGCCTTTTTCCCGTCTCTTGTCTCTTGCAGGCGCGCCAGAGTGACAGAGCAATCACACTCACACTCACACTCACTTCCTTCTTCCACAGACACAGAGAGGTGTAGGGCAAGGCATGGGGTGGTGCGATCCATTGCTGTGGTCCCATCCTGACCTCTTCATGAGCCCTTGCCTCTTGCTGCCTTTGCCCTGCACCCCTCCCCCGACACTAAATCTAGGGTATCGGCGCTGGCTGGATTGATTGATGGATGGTTGGATTGCCAACCTGTCTGTACCGTATGTAAGGTCAGGTAGCTCGTGAATGGTCCCCGGGGCCAGGGTGTGCCGTTCGTGCCTTCTTCCGCCCTCCCCAAGCTCCTTTTCCTTGCCTTTGACCCAACGCAGATTGGCCTTGTATTGTCCGATTTTGTTGTTCGTCGGATAGGGGCGTGGGGTCCAAGTGCCAACGATTTCCCAACACCAGACCCGACCCGTTTCTTGCCTTCTCACATCCTTTTCGCCCCTCGCCGTCGAGGTTTTCGAATTTCAGCATTCAAGAAGTACGAATTCGCATCGGCCTCGTCTGTTCCTCCATGTAGCTGTCTGGAATTGCCCAACGACACCTACGACATATTCGTCTACATTCGCCTGGTGAGCCGGCATCCGCACGTCCACAGGCGACGAGACATCCACCAGAATCCACCTCCCAGGGAACCGAACTGAACTGCTTCGCCGTCTCGAGAAACCGATCCCAAACTCCGAATTCTGTCCTCCTGTGACATTTCGGGCCAGCAATTCAAGCTCTGTTCACCTTCTTGCACCAGACGTCTGCGCTGGTCTTCTGAATGACCCGACCCAGGAAGCGCTCCATCGCCACTTCTGAGTGATCCTTGGCTTCCCACAGGGACGCGGAGACGATTTCTTTCGCACCGAACCCCACCGAAATACCCACACGGCGCCTCACAACTTCTCTCGACAGCTTCCCTTTACTTCGACCCTGAACTATTTATTCCAGCCTCTGACACCCGACCAAAAGGCGAACGCAGAGGTCCGCGGCCTGTGTGGCCTCTTTAACGCCGACGACGACTGACTGCTACCGCGCCTATTCCCGGCGATTGGTCCTATGAGACTGCTCGCGACCGTGGGATTTCGCCTGATTCAACGGTAGCGCGAACAAATCTCGCGGCTCACCACTGGGCTTTTGAATAGTTTTATCTGTCGTCTGAGGCGCAGGTTGTTGCCAATTTTGTAGGTGCTACCTCCCACGGTGTCGACTTCTGACGAAGGTTGTCGTCATACCTCGCTCTGAACCTTCGATCGATCGATCGATGCTTCAGCCAATCACAGCCCATCCTCAGCCTTGACATATACAGCCTTCCACCTCGATACGACCAAGCCGCTGTATTCACTTTGACTTTCTCAATACTGACAAACTGTCAATCCAACAGAAGCAACCGCAACTCTCACGACTATCTACACTGTTCTTCCACTTGATCAAGTGGAATCAACCGACACCACGGCTACCACTACGAAGACGAACTCACCACCAACTCCATGCCGCACTTATAGCAGTCATTATAGCAATAACACCAACCATATACCACAGCAAGCCATAGACCGACGACTTTATGCCGCCATCATGCCTGGCATCAAGCACCCATCGGGGCAACCGCCGACGTCGCCGAAAGGCCACCCGCTCCCGCGCCGCTCGTCACCCGAGAACTCAGTAACATTGCGCCATCATCGTCTGGCCCGACAAGCGAGTGAGAGAGCGGCGTCATCACGCGCGGCAGCAGTAGCCAGCTCCGGATCCTCGTCATCAGCCCGTCGGCAATCATCTGGAGATTCTCATAACACCGGGCCCAGCGATCCGAAGACATGGTTCGACCAAAACAACGAGAACCCCACAGCCGACTACTCCAATGCTATGGATGGTAAGTAATACGGGTTGAGGTGTGGGTATCAAAGGGTCATTATCTGACAAGATCTGGTTCAGTCGATCCCCCTTTCTTCCAAAAGGAGAGCGATTCCTCCAACGAAGACCAGGCGAAGCCAACTAGCAGTTATCCACAACACCTGCTAAAGCCTCCCGTCACTGGTAACCTCAAGCCTAGCGCTACACACAGCAGCAGTGCCGACGACTACCGGAGCGTTATCGACGACTTGACCATTGAGATCAAGAAACTCAAGGATGAATTGAAGCGACACAAGCAGAACGGACCTCAGATGATGAAGAGGGATAAGCTGTTTGAGATCAAGGTACACGGATTGCCTAAGCGAAAGAAGAGGGAACTTGAGAGCACCCTTCGCGAATTTGCGGCTGGTTTGGAGAGCAGCACACCGAGTGCTGAGGCTTCTTCAGCGCGGAAGAAGTCACGGCACACCACCCGACTTGATTCCGGATCCGGATCTATGTCAAAGCACGCATCGTCATCTTCGGGTTCGCATTCTCGACCAATTGATTCTGCCTACGCATCCATGTCAACGGGCGCCAACTCATCAGGCACATCTCTCGCAAGACCATCGATTAGCTCCAGGGCGAGATCATCGGAACAGAAGGTCCAGAATTACTTGAAGGACATTCCAGAGGGGCTGTATCCGCGCCACATGGTTATGACGGATAAGGACAAGAAGAAGCTCATTGTGCGACGACTGGAGCAAATTTTCACAGGGCGGATTGCTGGGAGAAACCTCACCCGCTCCCAACCCAAGTCTGCGGCAAACATTGCACAAATGGCGCCCATCATGGTGGAACCTGCGACTGGTCACACAACTACCAACCATGGTCCTATTAACTCACTTACGACCATGAACGAGCCCTCCCGAGAGGCTCGCATTCTCGCATCTGAGGAGAAGAGAGGCCAATCCAAGGACAACAATTCAGCCACAAACTCGAATGAGCAACCTGAAAATTCGAATGACCAGCCTGACTCGGGAGGCAACACGGCTGTCACGCAAAATAGCACTTCGCCGCCCAATGCCCCGCCCCCGGAGCAGCGACCCACTCGGCCACGGGATTTGGATCCCGACCGTCTACAAAACCCGACCGAGAACATGGACTACATCCGTCACTTGGGCCTCGCGCCCCCGCATTTGACAGGTCTCGCAACCTACGATGACGTTTCTCCCGATGCTGACGGCTGGGTTTACCTAAACTTGCTTTGCAACATGGCTCAACTCCATATGCTCAATGTCGCGCCCGACTATATCCGCAGCGCCGTGTCTGAGAGGAGCACAAAATTTCAGCTATCGCCAGACGGCCGGAAGATCCGCTGGCGTGGAGGCACAGAGGGAACTAGGTTTAGCAGTGACAGTTCTGGAGACACGTCTCAGATGAGTCGCTCGGACGAATCAGAAGAGGCCGAGGCGGATGGCCAGAGAAAGAAGCGCAAGGTCACTCAATCCAAGAGCGGCCACTACTCTACTTCGTCAGGCAAGCACACCTCAGACCAGTCCAAGCTGGGTCAGCAAGTTTCCTCGGCCGACGGTTTCCACTACAAGCCCATGTTTCTGCACCAGTCGTCCTCTGCAGAGCAGACCTCTCTTGACGACACCGGATCGTCATTCGGAGCTGGCGGTGAGGACAGTAACAATGGCGAATCGCGCTGGGGAAACAGCGGATCTGGTTCATTGCGACGAAAGCGGAAGCGTTTGGACGGTGCGATCATTTACTATAGTGGCGCGCCTTTCTGCACGGACCTGTCCGGCGATCCAGGCGATGCATCTCCATCTTCTTACATCACATCGACTGGCCAAGAACAACAGCAGTCTACCAGTACCGGATTTCTCAGACCCGAACCCCCCCACCGTACTGCCTCAGGCTCTGCGCTCCCGTATCGCCCCCTCAGCGACGGAAGGGATGTTTCCAGTGTTGCCGTGACCACCGAGGAGACCGACTCTGATGAAATGAGCGTGGAAATCGAGGCCGACTTTCCCTGGTCGGACGCAACTCAGAATACTCCTGAGAGCACTTTGGACGCATGTGGTATGGGAGGCGTTGTTCCGGATGACCATTTCATGGTTGTTGCAACAACCAAGCGCGCGAAGAAAGACATGCCGGCATCGTCATGCAAGCTCCGACCGGAGGATGTTCCCGTCTTGGTGCAGAGAATTACATTACCCTTGAATTCTTCATCAGATGAGAAACCGCTTCAGCCGCAAACCACGAAGGCCCTGCCCGGCAGCCACATTCAGTACACCGCAAGAGTCATCAAGAAGTTGAACCCTGCGCCACTCCCCCCTCCGGGAATGTTCTTCGCCTTTGACAGTGACTCGGATGATTCGGAGTCATCCGACCTCGACTCCGACATGGACGCCGAGTCCAGACCTCCCACTGGTAATCGTGCATTCCCGCACAACTTCGAGAACACTTACCCTGAGGACGAGGAAATGACCAGTGGTGACGAGGAGGGCGAGGAGCCAGACGATGGGGATGAGCCCAGCGAGGAAGCTGAGGATGAGAGTAGCGAGGAGATCAAGATTCCGATTCAACGAGACGCTCGCCGCACCAGCAGCAGCAGCGCAGTTGCCGCTGCCGGTACTGTGCGAGGCCGAAGCAAAAGTTTGAGTGCTGAGCTCCCAGCCGCAACAGGAAGCTCTGTTGCCACAGCTGGCGGAGCTGAGAGTGGCTACAGCAGTGGCCGTGAGGAGAGTGGCTAAGCGGGGAGATTGTCGGAGGAGGAGCATTACCTGGAGGAGGATTCACCATCTATTGCTTAACCATTTGTGTTGAGCTTTGGAGCATTGCGTGGAGTTACATCGGGCGAAAGCGTTCAAAATGTCACAAACTGCACGACACCTGTCGCATTTGTTTTTTCACAGTTTGGTTGGTTGCACGTAGGATGATTCTGGCAAGTCTGCAGATGAAAATCCTCATCCCGAAAAGTGCTAGGGGTTGGTCATAGACATGAGGAGTTTGGAAAGCGTTACTTACAGAATCAAATGATACCCCTTTCAACAATCTGTCCTCATTACTTTGATGTGCATGCCAAGCTGATGATGAACTTATCCTATTCAGCGTGAAGTCTCAAATCTTCAGTCCACTATCTAATGTTGTACAGGTGCATAAAGCATGTGTTGTTCCATCATCACTGCTTATTTGAGTGTTGCAAGCGTCTGGGTATCTGACGGCGGTTTTACAGTAACAGGCGATGATGAGGGAGGTGTGTTTCCGGTCGATCTAGGCAATGCCACCCAACGGTGTTTCCATCCTTTTACAAAGGCCCATGCTGACCTCGACAGACCACCAAACGCAGACAACCAACAAAATACGAAGATTCCATCGTGAGGTTTGACCAGAAGGATTAGCAGCTGGGATTCACAACTCCGGAGTGATTGCGGTGCTTGATGACGTGGAAGATGGGGAGTCCGGGACTTGTGGCGCCCGATGTCTGTAGTCGTCATCGCTTTTGGTAGGGCACTTGAAATAGTTTACGAGCGGCATTGTGCGGATGGCGATTCTGAAGGATGGATGGTGTTGGTTCCTGGTTCTGAACCGGGGGTTGATAGTGGTTGAGGTATCCCAACCATAAGGCGAGAAGTGTGTCTTCATGAAGTGGACAGTGTTGATGACACTTTCTCTGGAATGCTGAGCTTGCTGGCCTGGGGTGTGGTATTTTATACACGGTGAAGGCTTGGCAGGAAGTGCTTGTGCAATTAAAAAGGTCTATAGTCCCGTCCTCATTGTTGATTGTGCAGACTGCGGACCAACCCGGGATGATGATCAGCTCTTCCCTTTGTGCTAGTGAAGTCTTTCGATATGCTGTTCAAGCTGAGAACATGGCTAAAGTGGGTAGTCTGCTACCGAGAACGTCTAGTTTAGATCTTATCTGGCATAATTTACGCCTTTGAGAGGCAAAGTAACATGGGCTCTGAGCTTGACTTCATGTCGCACAAAGAAAACGAGACGCACACAATAGTAACTGCGGATGACCGTACTTAGTTGAAGACCATGCAAGCAATGGCTGTAGCCGCAAAAGCGACTCGGTCGAACCGATTCCGTACAACAATGAAGTTATTGTTACCAACTCGATCAAGTCTCAACTCTCAGGTGCATAGAAACTTCAAGCATGGTCTGCTTAAAGATGTGAAGTCAAGCAGCTTCGACTGTTACGGCCACCTCTGTAGATAAGGGTGCCCTTCTGTCACATATCCCCTATGATATAACATGAACAAAGGCGACAATACTTTAGTACGATTCCATCAAAGCCGTTATCTTGTTCCATTGGCTCTGGTGTTGCAGGTGTGGTCGCGTGGGCCAGCACCATGTATCCGACATTGCATTGTCGAAATAAGCCGAACCTAGATCGATGAGAAGGAGAACGTGTGACAAACCCAGAAGTATATTCCATAGGAAATATGACAGCTGTGATAGGTCGTACTTGAATGTTCTTGACGAAGGTGTGAACAGTATATAAAAACAACAAGATCCTTCATATCTTGAACTACCTTATACATGACACTACAGCACTCAAATCACCTATACACAGCACAACAGTACATCGGAAAACAAACAAATCTCTCCAACTTTTCCAATATTTACTTCAATAAGCAAAATGATTCTTGAAACTCTCGCGAAATTCCTGCCGTACTTGAGCTTCATGGTCGGTGCTTCCCTGTGGTCCAAATCCGGACGCAAGGCCACCGATGACGCACTCATCATCTTCATAATCGGTGCGCCCGGCGCAGGAAAAGGCACACAAAGCACGTTCCTGGTCAAGCACTTCGGCTTGCAACACCTCTCTTACGGGGACCTCATGCGCGGTCTGCGTAAGAGTGGGGACCCGGAAGTATCTGGACTGAAAACCAAGCCCAACACCGGAAACCCCAGCGTCCCCGATGACATGGGCGCCTGGTTGTTGTGGCGGGAGATTCGCAACGGAGAACTCGAAGGTAAGGAGTTCTGGCTTGTGGACGGCTTCCCTCGACGACCGGAGCAGATTGAGGAGTGGCTTCATTGACTGCCACCCGCGGTCTTGACGGTATACCTGAAGTGTCCTCAGGATATCTCCAAACAGCGTGTAGCATCCCGGGGTGAGGAGGCTGGGGCGGGGGCGAGACCGGAGGATCTGGATGCAGAGACTGCGATGCGCCGGGTCGATGAGTTCCACAAGAATGTGGATTTCGTGCTGACCAAGCTTAAAGAGAAGGGCATGAAGGTTTTTGAGGTGGACACAAATCGCAGTTCAGAGGATGTTCAGAAGGACCTGGAGAAGATCATGGAACCTCTGATCAAATCGATTTCGTCGACTCAACGGTCGTAATCAGAGTTATAGAAGAAAATAGACCATCTGGAGGTATACCTAGAGCGTCACACGGGAGAGATTTAGACGTAGGAATTGAAACAGACGTGGTAATATCTCAGAATAGTACCGTAGCTTTGGGTTTTCTATTCCTGATGTGAAGTTGGTAACTATTTGGTCTATGAGCGCGCTCTCTTCTGCAGCTACTAACATTTCTACACTAGCAAAATCCATAAAGGCATAACAGAGACCAATAGTAACTCGTGTTTCTTGTCACAGATCAGACTCTCTCAGACCTTCGGGGCGCCTGCTTTCAAGTTGACCCCGCTCGCAACTCATGCAGATGCCTGATTATTTTGACCACCCTCTCCCTGTCTGAAAGGTCTTCAAAAGACCACTTGGCGCCTCTGAACAGTTTCAGACATATCCATAAAGCCACAAAGACGAAAATCTGCAATCATAGAGTTAGCGACATAGAAGCCCCACGAAATGGTTGTCTCCTTACAGCGAGATACGCCGACAAGAATGGCAAGACGTTGAAAGTTTTCCATAGCGCTGCGCCATTCGAGACTAGTAACAGAAATAAGCAGCTGAACAGAGCCATGTAGGCTAGAAACGGCTGTCCATGGCTTCGATAAGGGTTATCGCTTCTTTCGTAGTTCCAGCGCTGAACTTGAGCAATCTTTCGGCTCTCAAGTGTATGTCGGTGCTTATCGATGCTACGCCAAGTTAGATGACCGAATTTACATCAGAAAGAGGGCACATACCAGTGATAGTACCGAATGAAAGCCAGGCACTGACATGCCCAAACAATAACAACACCAGCAGAGCCCATCTGGGCTAAAATCTCGATAAACTACGCAAGCAAGTTAGTTTATTGCTCTCACTAGACTCCCGAATATGTATGTGGGTGACAAACCATGCCGATGGGAGTATTCGTGTCAGTGCCTCCTGAAATCTGGAGGAAAGGCACCCACCAGAACGCAATTGCCGAGAAGACCATTGCCCTCAATGGCACCTTGCGTCTGTTCGTTCGTCCGAACCAAGCTAGGATTCTCAACACCCATGGTTGCCCGGCACCTCCATCCAAGCGACTCGTTAAGCCAAAAAGACTTCGTGAAGCAACGTAAAGGTTCGTGTTAGCGCATGTAAGCGCTGTGAAAACCAGAAAGAAGTTGAAAACATGATCCAGAATCCGGGCGTTGGACCGGCCGGCGATGACCACAAAAGCGGAGGATGTTGCGCTTTTGTGGTGGGCCCTGTCCTCCTCAGAATACCAATTACAGGAAGTGGTGTTCTTGACCCAGCTAAGATGCGGAAGGGCGCAATCATCGGGCCTAATGTTCAAGGAGACGAGCATGCCGCTGAGGGTATATGCCACGCCTACAAGCACTGATATAAAAATGGCCGAGAACTTGACGGTGCGTCCGATGAGAGTTTCAGCATTTGATGGTCGGGATTCGGCAGCTGAATCTTCTTGGGACGGACGATGACGAGGTTCTGGCCATTTCGCCTCTAGGGCTGACGCTGCCACTATCTCGACGCCAACATAGGCAAACGCTGCGATTGATAGAGACATTCTGGTAAGTCTAGTTAGTGGGAACTTCAGAGAAGATTTTGATGGCAGACCAACAGAAGAGCAACGCCCCAATCTGGTGCTGCGTCGGCATCATACTGGAAGGGATCCTTGAAAACTGGAGTTTTGATTAGACATATGACCATAGCGTATGATAAACAAACTGACTAGGTACGGCCTCTCCGCCTGATGCAGAACCTGTTGAGGAGGTCATGAGTTAGTGCTGTTGAGTCGATCAATGCCGGAAATGAGATGTACCTTCTCCAGTGATAGCAATGAGAGCCACCACGATGACGATCAGAAAGGCGATCTTGATGCCTCCTGTGACCACTTCAACAAGCCCATATATCTAAAATGATGTGAGACGAGCACGGTAAGACGACCAGTGACTACTTACTTCAATGCCGAATGCGTTTACAAACACCATCATGATGGGAATCAGAACATAGACAATTCCTACTGATAGACCTTGGTTCGACTGGTCTATCCAAAAGTTCATCAACGCAGAGCTAGTTGCAATGAGCGCAGAGAAGCTGACGGCGTACGTAAACCTTAGGCGGGTTAGTATCATCAAACTCAATCTTGAGGCGATCTTAAGGTTGGATGCAGTCGCTTACCAATATGCAACGCCAACAGCGATCCCAAGCTCGTGATCCACAAAGGTGCCAACGTAGACAGACAGCGCACCTGGTACAGGCCAGATGCATAAAAGCTCCGTGACGCACTGCATGACAGCCCAAGCCAGGAGACCAACGAGGACAAAAGAGAACAGGACAGCGAGAGGGCCGCCAATTTCGAGAATCTGACCGCTTCTCCAGTAGAGGCCTGTTCCCAATGTTCCATTAATGGTGATCATCTTGAATAATGTTAGCAAACTGCGACTAGATGCGAGATGAACAATAGTGTCACCTACGAACAGATGTATCCCCTTCAACTTTCTCTTGACAGTGCGGTCCGGCTCTGGCTTCACCAGAACCTCAATCGGGGGTCGCTCGGTGAAGCCCTGGTTCCCATCGGAAGTTTCGGATGGCCCATAGTCACTAGCCTTTTGATGGATAAGAAGGTTGGAGGAACTCTCGGGAATTGCGCTCGGGGACAGAGGTGATACAACCGGCCCCATTTCTGTGGAACCGCGAGGTATCCAGTCCGGTATCCAGTCCGGAGTGGGGCGGGTGGCCCCGTTCGGGTCCGTCCTCATCGGCATCACAGCAAATGAGAATGACACCTTTACATGTAATCGCAAAACGCCTGGCTTATGGCAACACAAATAGGATGAAGGAAGAAGTCATGCGAATTAAAATCCAGCGTGACCGAAATGCTCAGGTGTTTTGACAATCTTTCGCGATCTAGGAGGTAACCGTAAATTCGCAGCCTGTAGCTGCCTTCCCGCCGGGCGCAGGGCAAACATCCATCAGCCAAACATGTCTTATGTGGTTTTTTTCTACTTCTAGGAGGTTGCAGAGGGCTGGAGCATCAGCCACAGTTAGGCTTCCGCCCATAGATCGTTTTGGAAGGGTTGGGGCTGGGGCTGTGACCGCCTTGTCTTGGGCGGTCTCGACCTCGGCCTGCTAAGAACTGACCTCATACATCTTTAATGAGCCCTAAACTCGTATTCTACAAGGGCACATTCCAGAATGAGGCTACCAACTGTATGTCTTATCCATCATCACCTGCCTTCTCACCTTCCTTATCGGGTTACCTCCGGCATGCTACATGATATGACGGCACATGTTTGCTCCCGCCGCATTCCCGAGCATGCTCTTAGCCCCGATGTACTAGACAATGGAGAATAATAACCCGAATTTGGAAGGCCAAACAGCCTGCACATCTCGGGTCCGAGCCAGATGGGTCTGAAGTGTTCTGGGCAAACATCTTATTGCGGCCGCAGAGGCAGCATATGCTTGCCTGCAGGTGCCAGGAGGTGTGTTCAGCTCGGAGTCGAACCACCTGTTATTCGCCAAGGTCTGGTGTCACACACTCAATCTACTGTCACAGGACTGGTGCGCGAACCGCGGAAGCAGTCCTAGACACAGTCAGAGTCGCAGCCTGGGCCTTCGGTGACGTGTCGTTTGTCAGCGGTTCGCTACCGAACAAAAGTGTGCTCTTCTCCTGCCACTGCATTGCTACCAGCAGCGACTGGCGACTTATTTGTATAGTTTGATTCTCTAGAATCGTGATTATCTCTGTGCACCACACTACCCAAACACCCAATAGCCGAGGCGCATTTCAACATGGGCCAGGTTGAGCAAAACGTTGCTAATCGGTATCTCAAGAAGGCCAGCCTGCAGAGGCTCCTTGAGAGGCTCTTCCCGGGGCAGACTGAGTTCAATATTGAAGTATGCCTTGCCGCCAAGCCCCTCCCTTACCCCCTCCTCTGGACCCCTGTCAGCTGAACCGTAGCCTGCAGATGAGGGATGACGTTTGGCACTTCAAGGCACCAAAGGAGGTCGACAGCGTATGTCAAACACGCCCATGGCTCAAAAGTATAAGATGAAATGGAATTTCACTGACTAGTCTCATCTGTAGGCTGAGATTGAGTAAAGAAATAGCCCGAGGTAGACTCGCGTGGTTCGACGATTTGCTAATGAGAATTTTGCAACCAGTGCCATCCGCGATCAATGAGGTGATTGAATCCCGAAAGCCTCCGTTCGGCAGTGCCGATCTAGCGGTGGCAGGGCATGTAAGCGCTGGAACATAGGTTGGGCGCACTACCTTCGGGGTACATAGACAGCCTGCTGAGGTCGGGAAGTACATATGAGCACCTATGTGTGCAGAGGATCATAGGACTGTATTCTCTGTTAGTTTCACGTTGCAGAATTCTCAGTCACTGCCTAGCATTGCATCAATAATGACATCGCTACAACAATGTTTTGTCGACGAAGCCATCGAGCCGGTCAAACTGATTGAAGTCCCACCTTCTTCAGCTGAGAATGACAAGAGCGACCTGGCTGTTCATGAGTTCTTAGACCCGCAGAGCCTGAGTTCATACATGGAAGATGGCCGAAACAGAGACTTCACCTACCGCTTCATGTACGCGATTGACCTTCACCACCTTGTCAACTCACTCACCTTGTTCCTAGATCGATATGCCAACGCAACTCATGGAGACCGCTGCAGATCACCAAGCCTATGATGGAGCTACTCATAGACGGGTTTGAGCTAGGCGACTCACTCTGGGAGTTGGCATCATGCTTTTACGTCCGGAACATGGATGTCGAAGAAGTGTTTTGCATGCCTTTCACGGAGCGCAGGACTGGGTCGGTCGTCGGTATGTCATATGCAGAGAGATGAAGAAGTCACACTCCTAACACACAGCTTTCCGTCAGAGGCGGCATACACCATTCGATACCCCGAATTCAAGCCGGAGAGCAACAAGTGGGTCATTAGACAGACCGGCGTCTACCATCGTACCAACTTCAAGACAAGCCAAAGCCTCTGCATATTGCTCAACCCAATGCCCGGTGCGAACGCAAACAAACAGGCTCAAGACTGGCTATTCGATCATTCCAGAAATACCGATTTTGATCCCGTCTGGCTGCACAGGGTTCTTCATGAAACATATTTACCATCATGGAGGTCTTACATCGCCTACTACGAGCGGCAATTCTTACCCATGGTCAGAACCTTAAAGAAAGAAAGCGGACCTGAAGAAGGACACTAACTCAAATTAGGCGCTTACCACATTCGCAACTTTCATAGAAGAGCCGTCAACGCAAAAGTCCAGTCACCTCACGACACTGGCCAGCCTGGAGAATCGCTTCCTTCAGATACCCGCCATCCTTGCTTCGTCAGAAGATGTCCTCAAAGAGCTATCCGAGCTAAGCAAGTTCGGGCGAAATGACAAGACCCAGGGTGCGACCAGCCTATCGTCTGTAGACTTTGAGAACTTCCGGCGCCAATGTGGTGCTTTCTCTCGAACGGCTTCCTACCTACATCAGCGGGCCCAGACGACAGCCCAACTCCTCGCCAACACGTTGTCTTTCCGAGAACAATTAGACACAAGAAAGCAGAACGAGAATATGCTAAACCTCAATAAGTCGGTGGTCTTTATTACTACCCTGACCTTGCTATATCTACCGCCATCGTTCATTGCTGTAAGCCTTACTCCTAACTCCGAGTGCCAGTGAGAATTATTTGCTAACGTCTATAGACCTTCTTTGGAATGAACTTCTTTGACTTGGACGACGAGAACAACAGGATTGTTAGCACATCGATGATCTGGATATACATCGTTGCTTCAGTAATACTCACTGCTGCTACATTCATCATCTACCATATGCTTCTGGAGGGAGGTCCCTTTGGCAAGCGGAAGATGGTCTTGCCCAAAGCGGGAGAATGGAATCAGCTGAAGATATGGGTCCGGAAGAGAAGCACATTTACCGAGAAGAACGCCCTTGCTGTTTGATATTCAGCTTTTCTAGGAAGAGCGAAATGTTGATGAGGGTTGTAGACCAGAGAGGATGATCTTGTGTATGGCATAACGGTTCCCCTCAACGAGAGCAGCCACCAGAATATGACGATTGGCCTCCACGTCGACTAGCCTGACCGTGAACTCATCGTAGTCAGAAAGCCCGGAGAGTTGTACCAGCTCTTTTAAGCCGACGGGATCCTTCGTGTTCGGCATACTGATCTCCAGTAGAATGATTCTGTGGCTCGCTCGTTTCGTTCCGAAAGCAAGGAGCTTGTCGTCCTTCTTGTTTACCATGATCTTCAGAATGCGATATTTGTCAATGATCTTGTGCAGTTGGCTTGGCCTGTCTCTGCCCAGAGCATTGGGGAAATCAAGCCTGTACAGATGTCTTTCGCGAGAGACGACTACACAAGATGTTTCGCTGTGAAGTTCGGAGAGGGCCGTGAATAGAGGAGCTGTGTTGCTGTCGAGCCCCTATGAATGTGTGATCAGCAACCTGCAGTACTAGGTAATAGAGAAACTTTGCCGCGTTGATTGATTACTCACTTGCGGTATTAGATCGACTCTATCAATACTCTTAGTCTTGAAAGAGAAGTGGACGATGGACACTTTGTGTATGTCGTGCTTCGTCAGCTCGGGCCGTACCACCATGTATCCATCGGTTTGATTGCGGAGTGATATGCTGATGATATCTTCAGCCGGCCAGCTTAGTTTTAACGGCGGTTGAAAATTCAGAGGCGTGTTGGTCCTGTTTGAATCCCAACCCGCACTTTCGGGGTCGACTTTCTGTCTTAACACAAGTCAGTCATAGATGGCGTTCAGTGGAAGGAACCACTCACCCAGAATCTACCAGATCTAAGATCCGTGCTTGAAATAGAGATCCCGGAAGCTTCTCATTCTCCATGTTCTGAAGTGTACAAATGATTACTTGATGATCTGCCGAAATGGCCAAGTTGTTGACTTCGGGATACGGTAGCGACACATGATAACATGTGTTCAAATCTGCATTGACAGACTCTCCTGCTTCAAGGTCAAATATGTAACACTTGAAATAGGACGTTAGAATTATTCAATTGCTTGAAAAGTGTTCATAGTACGTATAGTGACTTACGTTGAATGTGCCGCCGGTAGTCGTGGCAATCAAGTATCTCTCAGTCAAAGCCACCGCTTTCCAAAAGAAAGCGGACCCTCCAAGGGAGAATCTTCCCGCTGGACTCAACATCTCCTCACCCTCAGGTGGGGCAGAAAGGGAAGTAAAAAGTACGAGCCGGTAATCACTCCAGTAAACCAGCATAGTCCCATTGGGCGAGATCTTGCAGCTTTTCATTGTGTCGTAGGCGTCCTGAGCTAGACGCCACTGCTGAATTGAACGATCGCCTGTAGGTCTCGCCTCGGGTGATTTACTCCGGATTCTGAGCACATGTTAGCCGATTAGCACTGAGTATTGCTGATTTATTTGATATCTCACCTCTCTATTATTGAAAGTTTCCTTGGTTTCTTGGGCTCTTCAGGAATGGGAGAGCTTTCAAGGTGACGATATGCATCCATCGCTTCTTTCAGAGCGTTTTCAACGTCTTTTGCCGTACATCTCTTATCCTGGTCGAGATTAAGAGCTTTATGCTCAAGGAAGCTGAGGATTGTATGAACCAGTTTTTTCTCTCGTGAGCTTCGTGTGCCGGCTTTATTGGTAAGCTGGTGGTGCCAGTCTACGACTGCATGGTGGAGCGCAAACTTTCCAAACGACTTCTCCCAGAAGAATCCATCGAATCCATCATCCGACCCTTTGCGATCTTTCAGTCGGTCAATTGTGTACTGAGTGACGCTATCTGCGCCACCTTCAAGATAAGCAAAGAGAACGCTTAGTACGCAGCCAAGAGACCAGACATCGCTCTTAGTGTTCATCACTTTTCCAGTGAGGAAGGACTCCCGAGGTAAGTAAGTTCCTTGTCCTCTCCTATTCCGTGTCCCCGATGGAGCATCTTCATGCAACTGTGGTCTTGGTCTGAACCATACGCTAAAGTCTCGCTCTTCGGGTTCAGCATGATTTCTCCGCCGGATCTTCACCCGCGACATGCCAAAGTCGCTCAGCTTCCAAATTTGTCGATGCTCTCGATCTTCGGCTGGAAACACGAGAATGTTGCTGGGCTTTAAGTCCATGTGATAGCAGACAACATCTTCGAGATCCGAGGTTTGCAATTCATGGTGGAGAAAGTTGAGGCCTGTAGCAAGCCCCATGGCGGAGCGAATCAGACTTGCCCTGACTTTTGGTGTCTTGATGGAAGTTGATATGTCTTTTTTCATGTAGGCGCCGAGGTCGCATATTGCCAGCGGCATGAACAGACTGTATGTCGGCGGATGGTCGGCTCCTAGGGGCGATTCGACGCGTAGAGAGCCAAGATTCTCCAGAATGTTCTCACAGGTCTTTGAGGCGCTGAGGATCATCTTCATGACGTTGCCCTCATCTTGAGAACTCATGTCGCTGGGCGACTGAACGATGTAATCCTTCCGCGCCACCCTTCGTGGCTTATTTGAGATCTCATCGGTATGGTGATCCTCAATATGACCTCGGGCGATCTTGACCATGTAGACTTTCCCGAACGATCCTGAACCTAGTAGCTTCTCCTCCAAGTAGGGAAGTCGCTGGGTCTCGGAGTCATGAACGATGACTTCTTCTCTTTGACTGAGCACAACGGTGCAAAATATTGCCTGCGAACCAAAGAAGACATCTGCATCGTTTGAATCGCATCCCATGAAAAATTCTCGTAGACTTTCGCGATCCGCTGGGAGAGAAGCAGCATCCTTGATATGCGGCTGCGATTGCTTGACAAACCAAATGTCTGTAGTAGCAAGCTTGGTCGTGAAAACTCTGGCAGCATCGATACTGCAGCCGCCAAATGCAATGATAGCTATGAAATTATGTAGGCGTCTTTTTTGAATATTCCGAGTAAACTCGTCTTCTGAGATCGAGAACTGGCCGTCGTTGATGCTTTGAAAAAACAGTCGAAGGTAGTGAGATTCCAGCACATTGGCTGCTGTATCCCGAGTGGCGAATCGAAACTTGTCCGAGTTCCTCCTCTCCAGATTGTCCAAGAGGCGGCGACGAATGTCGCGGCATAAGTCAGTGTACTCCTGGGAACCCATCGTTCGCGCGGGGATACCCAAGCCGTCGGAACGGCTTGCACATGGCCCCAGGCGATGATCGTACGAAGAGAATGGCGTGCTAGATTGGAGTGAGATGCGAATGGTTCGCAGAAGTAAGCATGAATGGGATTCCTGAGACAGAAATGGACTGTTGGGGCGCAGTAGTTCGGCTCAATAGCAGCAGGGGTAAATCGTGATTGATTGGGTACGGGCCAGCGCCCGCAGGCCTCACTTTAGAGACATCTGCAGCCCGCTGATAGTTGCAGAGTAAGGCAGACATGGCTGCGCCTCTGAGAGCCTTCCCAACCATCTGCCTGCTGTCGCATCGCGATCGACTGTTTGCTTGGACTGGAGTATGATGCATCTAGGCCCTTCGAACCCTTGGCGGGGTGATCTTGGAATATTGAGTCTGGGAACGCCCCCTCCCCCCGGCCTCCAAGAGAGATTACTGTGTCAGCAGGCCTAGCCCGCTGACACCTCCAAGACCTTCGACGGCATTTTGCATATTCCGTGCAGTGGAGCACTCTACCGAGACGTCACCGGCTCCGTGCCGTGCCCGACAAAGTGGGACCATGGCAGAATCGGCATCGGAGCGGCGCCGGTGTGCTTTTGGCTTGTTTTGTGCTCCAGATTAAAACAAGATCTGGTCGAAGTCCCAAAAAGAAGAAGACGACAATGCAATAACAAAACGTCCAATCTGTCTGTAGATGCTAAAGCAAGGGACTGCATCTAGCCGTCGGCGATCTGTGCTGCATAATATTCGCTGGCCATGGGTTGACAATTGAATTGAAGGCTGCGTGCGTGAGCTCGTGCGATAGTAATTGAACTTGATGATGCCCACCGCGAGTTTTGGGGTTAGTTGAGACAGGGAGCGGAAGACCGGCACCTCTCCCATTCATTTGTTGAACAAGCCAAGCTCTGGAAAATAGACTCCCGGATAAGCAACTCCTGCAATCGTTGGTTTGGTTTCTGTCCTACGTGCGGCTTGTTTCCGAGTCAAGGAGGGGGTTACTTTCCCCTTTTGTTCTGCGATTTCAAGGGGATCGGTGCATGGTTTACATGAGTCACTTTCGCTTGATTGCCCAGTCATCGGCGATATGAGATAAGGCGCGCCCATCGTTTGACATCGGACACTACACGGAATCCTTTTCTGTGTTGTCATACAGCAAAGATTAATTACTCTCATTTTCAATTGACGTTTATGACCGTGTTATGACGCCTCAAACAACGCCGACAATGCCATTGAGCTCAGAGATCCAGCGGTCAAGGTCCTCTGAGGAGCCGGTGGGATATCCTCGGCACGAGACTGCCGATCCCGAGAAGAAGAGCGCGCTGGACGGCCTACGAGACGATGAATCATTGCAATCTCCTCCAGAAATATTGACATTTCCCGATGGAGGCGCACGAGCTTGGTTGCAAGTCGTCGCTTGCAACATCACAAACCAAATTTCGTGGGGTTACCCCTCTTCATACGGCGCCTATCAAGCCTACTACACAACAACGCTGGGCCTGCCGTCAGCCCAAGTCTCGTGGGTAGGCTCGGTCCAAATATTCCTGGCTTTCGGGATCTGTGCCTTTTCGGGACGATTGGTCGATGCTGGCTACGGAAAACATGCTGTCATCGGGGGCTCTTTCATGGCCGTGACGGGTACGCTTTTGACCAGCTTCTGCACCAAGTACTGGCAGATCTTCCTAGCACAAGGGTTGTACACCGGTATCGGCATGGGTATCATGTTTATGCCAGGAATTGCCATTGTGGGGTCGTACTTCAAGCAACGAAGAACATTAGCGCTGTCAATTGCGAATGTGGGCACTGGACTTGGATCGGTCACGTTTCCGACGCTTCTCAACTACACGATACCTCACGTCGGATTCCCATGGGCAGTCAGATGCCAAGCACTCATGATGCTTGTCCTCGCCGTCATCGCCTGCACACTTCTCAAGCCTCGCCTCCCGCCGAGAAAGTCAGGGCCAATCCTGGAATTGGAGGCATTCAAGGAAAGAACTTACTGCTTCTTTGCTGCGGGCTCTTTCTTCTTCTTCCTTGCACTTTACTTCAGCTTCTTCTACGTAAGTAAATCGTGTTTACAAATGTCGATCTCTTGGAGATTAGGACCAGGGAAATTAACAGCCTCCAGATCAACACCTTCGCTCAGGTCGCTATCGGACTTTCATATACGGACTCAGTGGCACTTCTTCTGATTCTCAATGCTTCTGGAATTCCCAGCCGTGCTCTGGCTGGCATCCTAGCAGGATACGTCGGCGCGATCAACACATTCATATTCAGTAACGGGCTGGTGGGTGTGATGTACTTTGCGTGGATCGGAGTCCGCAACAGGCCTGGTTTGTACGCGTTATCTGTCATTTTCGGCATCGCCAATGGCTTCGCACAAGGTATCTTCACCCCAGCTCTGGCGAGCTTGACGGAAGACCCTCAGAAGATGGGAGTTCGCTTCGGCATGGTTGCGACAATTGTCGGCGTGGCATCCTTTGCAGGCCCGCCTATCGCCGGCGCTATTGTTGACGGAACTGGAAAGTACATTTGGGCGCAGATTTGGGCTGGAGTGGTCACGTTTTTGGCATGTCTCTTCCTGGCTGCTGCTAGGATAGCTGCTGTTGGATCCGCATGGACGGCGAAGGTGTGAAAGCAGCGCGGGACATAGCTCGGGACTGCCATACAAACATGTTTCTATGAAATAGAGTTCAAAACTCAATCTGTACTGCTCCTTACAAAACTACTAGAAATGTTCGGGTGTTAGTTTCAACCTTAGCTCTTAGCCCAAGCCTTCTCAAGAAGCTCTTCAACTGTAGTCAGGCGCAGCTCAGGAAACATGTCATTCAGGCGGCCCTCCTTAGGCAAGGCACAAACACCGCTGACAACCATGAGACTGAATGCAACTGTCATCTGCTTCAAAAGCGCCACGGGGATGCCGCTCGACTCATCGGGAATCGACACCAAAGTTGCATCCCCGTTCTTGAGCTTCTCTACATCGTCATAGATCACATCGAACTTGGCGTCTGGGATTATGTCAGTCTGGCGATCTCAAAGCTCGCGCTATTTTACAGGCCCATTACTCACCGTGATACTTCTCGAGAAGGGCTATTATTTCGTTGAAAGTAGTGTCTGTGCCGCTGATTGAGGCAGTCCTGGGCCAACTAGGTTCGTCAAGAAGGCGAACAATGAAGCGGGCGAGGTCAATGGTGTATGTCATACTCATGACATCGTTTCCTGTTCCCGGAACAACTGCTTTCTTGAGAGACATGTCGATACCAGGGCTGAACGGCATCATGTAGGAGTGGACGTTGGGCATGGCCCAGTAGTCCATGAACAATCCTGCATAGATGCGAATGTACTCCAGGCCTGAATTCTCGATCGCGTTCGCATTCGCCAGGCGGTATTGCTCGCCAAAAGACTCATTGAGGTTACTGTTTCGGTTAGTTCCAGGTATCTCTACAAGACTTCTTCAGTGGCCTTGCTTCTTGTCAACAGGCGTGAAATACTCGCTGGGAACAAAGCGTTGAGTCGTCTTCGACTTATCAGCAGCCGCGATGAGGTTGATCTGAGCGTTGCTAGATTTCTCAGACTCCGGGTTCAGGGCGGAAATAACAGTGTCGATGTTGTGTTCTTCAAGGATTTTGATGAGAGCGTCGACATTTTCGTAGTCTACTTCGAGAAAGGAAGGAGCACCCGGGAGAGCGGGGGATGGAGACTTGAAAGACATCAAATCAGCTAGTATCCAGTGAATGATACAGATTTAAAGGCTGGTTTGATATCCCCTGTGAGTAGTATCAATCATCACAATGTGTGTAGTTACCTTGCGCCCCAGCACGAAGAACTGCTGTTTTCCGCTGAGCTGCAACTGCTCCACGATGGCTCTGCCAACTCCACCCGTGCCTCCAGCGACAGCAACTATGGCCATTTTGAAATAAAGCTTAGATGAATAGAAAACGCGAAAGTGGTGGTTACAGGACGGTGGTAATTGTTGTGAGTTGTTCGGCTCTGCATTCCAATGGTTTCTAGTTGTAGGTGAATCATCTTTGTTTATATGACTTTCGGTGAATGTTGGTAGCGGCTTTGAATCGACCCGCAAGTCTGGACAGATCATTCATCTCAACGATTTCGCGGAGCGGAGCGGAGCCTTGGGTCTCTCCGCACTTCATTCATCGGCGTTGGGAACGCGCGGGATCCGCACCCGAAGGCCCGTGACTAGCTCCCGAGATTTTCGACCGCCGGCCGGTCTCCGCACCGGGGTGATTGAGAACCCCGATGAATCAAGTATGACAACATAAGTTGCAAAGACTCATATTCTGAATCAGGCTACTGCGAATGTGGTCGGCCCTGAACTCAATAACTGGAACTCATCCTTTCCCGGATCTAATTCAAGTGTCAGCTTGCGGGTCCCCAAACCGGCACCTTCCGTTTAACTCCGGCAATTTGATGACACTGGGTCTCTTCCCTTTTGTTCAGGTGACTGAATGGCCGCACAGATCCGCAATGCCAAGACCCCATGCAGGTGTCGTATTCGCTCAAGTTGCTGTTGATTGCGTATTTGTAGCTATTAAATAATTGCATGCTCAAACGGCAAGCCGGACAAACCAATAAAGAAAACAGCCAGGAAACGTGTGAAAATTGAGTAATCAATTCGTATCTATTTTGTGTGCCAACCATCTATATGCAAACGCCTTGCTATGCTACTTCCCCTGAGACCCGTCGCCCTATCGCTGCTAAATGCTTTGAACCAGCCCGAACACAAGGAAAAGAAATCCAAAAAACGCCATGATATGCAATGTTCAAGTCCCCTTATGAGACTTAAGAAGTGTAGCCGGCAGCGGCGTCAGCAGCAGTAGCCTCAGCAAGCTTAGCAGTGCCGACGGAGACGGTGGGGATCCAACCCTGGGGGTTGACATCGGTGCCGGTAGTGGCAATCTCCTCGCCAGTGGCGTTGACACCGATGGTGATGTAGCCGACCAGGCCGTCCTCAATGCTGTCACCGAGAAGAGAGACGCTGATGAAGGGGTTGTAGCCGTCCTCGCTGGCGCTGGACAGGACAGAGTCCTCGTCGTTGGTGGTGCGGTTCAGGGTCTCGAGGTGAGAAGAGTAGGGGCTGACGGCGTAGACTTGGGAGAGCAGGTCCTCCTCGAAGAAGAGCTGGCCGACGTGCTGAATGGCGCTCTGGCTGTAGGAGATACCGCTGGAGGCGTTGGCCTGGACGGCGACGTGGATGTGGGTGGAGCGGGAGACGTAGTAGCCGGGGAACTTGGTCAGGAACTCGATCATACCGTTGGAGTCGGAGACCTGGACGCCGCGGAGGAAGGTCTCGTCGTCGGTGGTGCCGTCGGAGCGCTTCTCCCAGCCGTCGAGGAGCTCGGAGGTGTCCGGGTCGATGCCGGTGAAGGAGGCGTAGGATCCGGTGGCGTTGCAGTGCCAGATGGAAGCGGAGGCACCCTCCAAAGGCTCGCAGGTGTTGATGTCCATGACGCCAATGTCGAAGTAGAAGTCGATACCAGGCTGGGACTCGCGAAGGTCGTGACGGTTCATCTCGCCGTCGACGCCGTAGGGGCCGAAGATGGTCTCAGGGGCCAAGAGGCAGGTGTTGTTCTGGATGGAGGTGTACTGGAGGGTGTTGCGCTTGGACATGCCGTGGCTGCTGGGGACGATGTCGCCGTTGGCGACGCGGCGCTCGTAGAGACGCTGGGAGCGCTTGGCGATGATCTCGGCCTTGCGCTTCTCAATGGCGGCGGCACACTTGTTGGTAGAGCGACCAGCCAGGGCAGCCTCGCGTCTGATGTTCTCCTTGGTCAACTTCTCGGGGTGAGCGAAGACCTCGGTGGCCGCCAGGGAGAGGGCAGTAAGAGCGAAGGTAGTGAACTTCATTGTTGCGGTTGGCTGGAAAAGAAAAACCTCAGATGAAGTTGTTGAGACGGTTACTGGAGGAAGTGGTAAAAGTGAGAGTGGTTAAGAAGTGATTGGTAGAGGTAGTGAGTGAGTGAGTGAGTGAGTTATGAATGTGAGTGTGATGAGGATGCTGAATTGAATGATTATTTTGTCGCGGAAAACCCTCCTTTACTTATACAAAATCCCTTCATCTTGAAGTCGTCATGGTCTATGAGCCTCGTTGCTAGCCTCTACAGTCCAGCCTCTGCCTTACGCCTCCTATCGCATGACGCCTAATTACGACCGTCCCCTGTACCGTCGGTGTTGTCCCGATAGAGTGCTGTGGATATTGCTGCGGACGGTTAACTGGGGGGACGATTCGTAATTGACTGACGTCCCATTGGCCGACCAGCTGTATTCTCGACCTGTAGAGGCTCTCCGTGTGGCCCAGAATAGAGTGTGGTAGTAGCTTAGCATGAAATTCTACGGGCAGAATGGTAAGGGGCCGGTATAAGCCATCCGGGAGGTGGGAGGCCAAGCCGTCGGGAGGTGGGATTCGGACCCGCTCCGCGGGACTCAGCCCACCGGGGACCGGGCCCATTCCCTACCGGAGCCGAAAATTTGGACCTCGGCGACCACGAAAAGCCTCAATCGCCATCATCTCACTGACGCGTTTCCCGGTCTTACGTGACCTCGAGGCGGAATTGGCGATCCTCCTTACTCTATCCAAAATAGACGCGCCCCTCATGCACCAAGCTTTTATATGAAAGGAGGGCCTTATGGGACGAACTTTTGACAGCCAACAGGTGTAAACGTCTGATTTTTTTGCGTTTGATGGCGTATGCTGTAAGGATCTGTCTGAAGCCCAGGCATTTTGTAAGTCCAAAGGGTTCCCTGGGGTCATCGATGTGAATGGCATCTTGGCGTAACGGCATTTCCGTCTGTTTTACCATGGCCTGCCCTATGGTCCATAGGGCTAGTAGACAGACCCAAGAGCCCCTTCGACAATGATACGTTGATTTTTTGATGTTGGAATCTTTCTCGAATGGAGTCGCGTTGGCTGTAGCGTTGCCTTTTTGAGTCCAAATAGGCAAGTTTCCAGAAAGGGGATGTAGATGCTTGGCATAATGGCATAACAGCCACATGGTCGCATAATTCTTCTCAGTCGGCCTGCAATAATTGCGATTACTCTGATGTACCTTCCATCGACCGTTTCGAGGCATTCTAGCCAGCTCCATAGTTTGGCGATGCGTGTTGAACGACGCGTCGTCATAACATCCGGTGGGATGGATAGGCTGAGTAGCGTACGTAACTGTTACTAGCACCAACAACCACACATTCCCCAAATTTGCCCTACGACGGAAGAAAAGAGCGTGGAGAGTGGCGGAGTAAGTGATAACGCCCAATTGCATTTCACTACATCAACGTGACAGGATAGCTGTAGCGAACGGAAGCACCGTGATTGGCGGGTAGGTTTCTCCCACACCGGGTTCACCCTTGTGAGCAATCAAACCGAGGAACACCGTTGTACGTCTCCATCTCTGAGACGGAAGACTCCGATGGCACATATAGGACGAGGATAATACGAAAGCCCAACGCCAAGTTTAAAAGGAGTCTAGAACCCGGAAGCGAACTGACTGCGCTCAGAATGGAGTGAAACCTGAGGTTAAAGGAGTGCCGATCTGCACACCAAAACCTTTACAAAATCCAAGAAGCCCCCCTCATGTCACAATCAATCACACAAACACCAATAACTTTCTTTGAAGAAAAAAAAAGTGAATTAGCAGAGCCGAACTAACTATCTACTGCTAGAAGAAAAGGTTGTCTGATGACAGGTGGCCATCCAATTAGCTGCCCACCAGGGGTCTTGAGCCATCAGAATCTCAAAATCCGTCCAAAGAAATCTGGTCACTTAAGCCTCGAAGTCAACCTCGCGCTTGGCAGCAGGAGCGGCGGCAGCAGCGCCAGCGGGAGGGATCTGGATGGCCATGACGCCACCAAAGGGGCCGGCGCCGTTGTTGTTGGCGATCTTGACCAAGCAGACGTTCTGCAGGTTGCCGGAGGTACCCGTGCACTGGGTGCCGTCGGGGACGGAGAAAGCCATGGGCTGTGGAGAATTGAATGTTAGCCACTGGATTTTACCACATTGCGCAGAGAGGTGAAGGTGTTACTTACGAAGTCCTTGTTGACGTTGGCAGCACGCTTGTAGATGGCACGCTCGAAGAGGTCACGGGCGTTCTTCTGGCCGGGGACCTGGCCGTTGGGCCTGATGTTTCCGTTGTTGCCGGGAACGTTCTGGGTGGCGGTGAGCTCGACGCCGTTGGCGAAGGAGCCGGTGCCGGTGGGGTCGAGGACAGCGCGGAGAGGGCCGGCACCGTCGGTGGTGACGACGTGGAAGGTTCCGGAGATGCTGCCACCGGTGGAGGAGACCTGGGGAAGAGTGCCACCGGACATGGCGTTGGCGGCGTCGATGTCGGCAACCTGGACCTTGCCGTTGCCGGTGGTGCGGCCGAGACCGTCGGTCATGATGTTCTTGCTCTTGAAGACAGTGGTGTCGACTTCAGTCTGTATTGCATGGTGGTTAGCGCGCGTTTAATTGGAGTGACTAATGTTGTTGAAGAGCCTGACCTTCTTGTTGGGGCCGGTGAGAGGGACAACGCCGCCCTGGTTGGCCAGAGCAGTGCCGTTACCGCCGAGGTTGCCAGTCAGGACAACAGGCTTGCCGTGGGCGGCGACCAGGGGAGCGGCTGCGAGAGCGAAGAGGAGGGTCTTGGAAACCATTTTGATTGATTGAACGTTGGACGTTGAAAAAAGGATTGAGTTAATTAAAGATGGCGGGATGGCGATTAGACTGGTTTGAGAGAAATTGGAAGCGACGGAAAGTCTGACGCACGAATCAATCGGCGAGATAGAAGATAAGAAGTTAATAGAAGAGAAGAAAGAAGAAGACACTGCTGAAGAATAGAGAGGGACATGAACTGAAAGGCGGACGATCTCGAGATCTTTATACTCGAGCTTAAAAGGTGATGTCTACAGTCTCTACTCTTTGGGGGAAATATGTTTGTACGCCAAGAGTCGCGTCCCGAGAGCTCGTAGCTCCGCGGCTAGACATGCCGACCCATGAACCCTTCCCTAGTCCTTCGTCCTCGATTCAGACAATTCGGCGAGCCCTTCAAACCAGACCTATCCCCAATAGGGTCAGGGACGAAGCGACAGGTGCCCCCCCATCGTGTCTGAGGCACGTGAAACGTCGCGAGATCGTCAACGTCGCTAGCCCTGCGGCGGGTGGTTGGTGGGGGGGAGGGGCGCGCGGGGAGAGGCGATTGATGTGAGTGAGCATGTGTGTAGGTCCATCCCAATATCGACAAGGTTCTTTTTCGGGCGACATCCGTGGCATTCAACGGCGCAGCGATGGCAGCGCGCTAAAGAGACTCAGGCAAAACCTGCCGTTGGAGGGGCCTACCTTACCGCAGATCCTTCAGCTGAGGGACACACGCAGCGCATGCAGGCCAAACACACCTTATCTGCATGTCCTAAGAAGCCTGACGTGCCAACGAGCGAATCACAGCTCTTTCCGATGTAGAATGAGGGAATGTCGAAAGCATGATGTTAAGATTGTCAACTGTCATATTTGAATCCATGTCTTTGTGCTCTTCTTACATTAATGTTAAAAGGAGTTTTAATTATGTTGTTGGCGTTGTTAATGTCTGTTACTGACAGCCCAACCCCGCGCGCGTGAACCGTGTCATTGATTTCATCTGAGGGGGGGCTCAATTGGCGCCGAACTTGTAAGCCGAACTCGTACGCCGAACCTGCATCAGCCGAAAAAGCCACAAACCACCGGTCTAAAATCTCCTCGGTTTCTGAACCGCGGCGCTCTGACGAAATCATTTCCCCGAGGAACTGTCTGCCGACGGCACTGTCATTGCTCGTTGTCTATTGCCGCTCTCGCTACCGTTCTCCACCATCGAAAAGGACGATCTTGAAACGCCTGTTAGGCCGCGTTGGGAAATGGGAAACTGTAGTCGGGGAGCGCGGGCTGCTCACCCCGGACGCATATTGTTTCACTTGCCAAGAGCACCATCACCTTAGCGGGGCTCCTTCGACGACAACTTGCGGCTCAATTGGCCGTCAGATCTGGCACATTTCGCAGAGATGAGATGAAGCTGAAGGGCGCTGGGAGACAGAGACAGAAGGAGAGGGAGGAGAGACGAGATGCAACGCATGACGGCCTGAGGTATTGGACGACACTGACACGCGCGTGTCATCTGTCGCCTGTCACCTGTCATCCGTCATGCTCGAACCTGCTGCTCGCTGTCTCTGTGACCTGTCTGGCGAGTGTGCACGCCTTTTTCTTTCGCCTTTTTCTTTCGCCTCTTTCGCGCTGAACTCGCTGTGCCCGCGGACTCCCTGCCCCCGGCTCCCCTCGTCGCATGCCCCCTCGCACACCCCTTTCTTCCCTCGCCCGCGTCTGAATAGTTGCTAGGTCTGAACTGTTTGGCCGAATGAACTGTGGCTGTGATGAGACTTTGCACAGACCAGATGACGCCGCTGGGAGCTGTCAAACTCGGGTGTTTTTGCCGTTGTCGTTCCCTCGGTAAATCGCCAAGGCACTTGACTTGCCAAGACACGCGGCGACGAACACATCGCTTCGTGCCGAGAACTGGCTGTAAGGCTGTAATAGGAAGCGCAAAGGAAATGACAAAAGCTTAGATAGGGTGCTGTTTGTGAGGTACTGATCGTCTACAGCATTAGGAGATTTTCCCGTGTCTAGGTTGATCGACGCCGATCTGCCAACCTACCCAGAGAAACAACCCCTTCACTCCTTTTTCGGTTGTACTGCCGAATCCAATGATTTTCCCACCTTGCAAATCCGGAGACGAGACAGCGAGGGAAGAAGAAAAAAATGGGCAACTTGAAGCATGCGGAAACCAGGCTAGCGCAGGTCGCATCCTCACTGGCGGTAAGCCGGCATCACCCCTGTCTAGCCAGGGGCCCGACTCGAGGACATCAAGGATGCACGAGGTTTGTCAGAAAACCTCCCCCATCCACTTTCGTGTCTCAAAGCAGCCATACATCATGGGTTAAGGCCAGAGACCCAGTCGACCAGCAGCCCAACACCATGGCGCCTCAAACGACAACGTCAGATCTCCCTGCCCACACGTGTGTCCCATAATATCCCTCGAATCAACGACATCACCGCCGTCTCCACCGCGATCCAAAACAGCACAACTACCCTCTGCCAGAGGTCTGTAGACTCTGAGAACGAATCGCGCACCGTTTGTCGGGGGCTTCCAGAAAGCCATCGCTTACCAACCTGGCTTCCATATGGATGGGGGGATGGCCAGCCATGAAGGTCGCCATCGTTTGTCCCATGCCCCCTATCCATACTGAAATGCCCTGTTTCGCATCGTCTGAAAAGTGGCACTTGCGATGGAATCAACCTGCCCCCCCTTTCGAGGTGCGTGAAAGTCCGAACCGTTGACATTGACATTGCCAAGTCGGGATGATTACCCAGCTCCTGACCCAACGTCCAAAGTTGATGATCCCTACTTGGTCTCTCCCGCGGTCTCATGCGAAAATGCCGCAACAGAAGGGCCGCTTACAGAGACGAATCTGAGGGGACCTCTTGTGTGTGTCCCACACCACACTCTTGACTTGATGCTTCACTGCCACCACAATACAAGCTCATGGCCGACAAACAGATCGACAAAACTTACAGCATAATTCGTAGTCATCGACCGCCAAGCCGCGTCAAAGGTGCCGACCCGTCTCACTCGGCGGGGCTGGATGTTCAACTGCAACCCATCTGTTCCACGCCGGAGAAGGAGGAGATGCGCTTTTCAGAAGTGCCTACACCGAGACTCACTGCAGGAATCCAAGATCTCCGCTGGCTGCTAGGTTCGCTCCTGCCCTTTCTTCGTACGCAATGATGATCTCGTCTGGATCACACTGTTGTTTTGGTTCAACTATCATGAGGCCTGATTTTGTTTCGGTCATGGATGCCATACTCTCTATTCTGCCAATCATCAGAGGTAGAGAGTATACGCCCAGAAACATCACGCCGATCAAATGGCAATGATGATCGATGCACAAGGAGAAAGTGTAATTCCTGTTTGACCTTCCTGCTCTGAGCAACATATGCTGTGTGCGAAGATAACCGTGTCATGCTGGCGAGCCTCAATTGTACTATCGAGAAGCTGAGTTAAGCTGCATAATCTGTATTTTTGGGAATGCACAAGTGAAGATGAACGCCAAACTTCCTGCTCTACTTGAGACTACGTTTTGCATGCATGCAGCCCTTTTGCAATAGACATACTGAGTAGAGTTATTTGCATGTCTAAATACGAGAACGTCGCACTTCAGATGACCCCGTGTATATATAAAGCAGAAAATTGGTGAAACAGGGGGTGATTGACCCCTGTGCTGCAGCATTCGTATTGAGTGCGACCCAACAGGCCTGTTAAAACACTTCGTTCACTTTCAGAGCCACTGGTATTCTTTGAGCCTAAAGCGGTATGCATCGACAGGTTTTGGCCGCCAATGAAATCAAGTTCTTTGGCCAACAGTGAAACTCGACGGTCTGTGGCGGTTTCTCCTTCGAAGAACCCCCAATGGGCTCGAAAGACACCCTTCTCTTCCCCCTTTGATTTGATTATGAGTAGCAAAGTTGAGAAAGATGACCACTGTGAATTCGACGCAAATCGTCAGTGGGTGACTGCGTCATTGCGCAGCCGTAATGGATGAAATGAAGCAGCGATGGCGCATGGATTGTATTAAATACTAGACTAGCCGCTAGAGAGACGCATTTCTCAGTGCGCTTCATCGGGCCTGCGTGAAACCATCAAGTGTCTGTCTGCTTTCCTTACGATTGTCGGTGGGTGCACTCGCCGGAAGACGGCGGGGTACAAAGGCTCACGGCCCCGACCCGTCCGGGCTCGCGCTAGTTCGGCACTGGCCGGTTCGGTCCGTCAACCGTCGCAAGCTCGGCGCAGTTCCCTCCACGCGGGCCTGGGCCCGACACGGCGTTTCTCGGCGTTCGGATCTGGAGAAGCTAGCTGCATGCAGGGGTCCAGCGGCAGTTATCATGCACCGCCCGCCTGCTGATCCAAAAGATAGCGAATGTTCGTCTGTGGACACCAAGAAGTTGCTTCCAACTACCAGAACATCGGAATTGTAAAAGAATATAAGTTCAACGTGCTTGAAAGTGATCATTGATAGTTGTCTAGCTTGATGCTGAAGTCCAAATACCGCCAAGCCTGGGCGCGACGCTAATGGAGGTTGCCAAGCCTGTGACAACCGCATGGACTCAGATCGGATGGCTAGGATCATGGTCACCGCCTCTCAAGAAAATTCACGATTATCATGTTAGGCGAATGGGGAAATTTAGAAGTCTGTTGTAATGAAGTCTGATGAATTTACTAGATAGGTTGGAGTGTATCGATAATGTCATTGGTGAAGGAAGACATGCCCCGCTCGTCAGGCCCCACTACCCCGGCTCGCACGACATCAGATAGGCGGCGGATGATCTACCCGTACCTCGACCGGGATGGAGACACCGCCGGGTCGGCTCCCGATATCATCAACGGCAACCCCAACACCCCGAGAATGCTCCGAGTTGTCTCTCGGAACTGCAACCGACGACGACTATAAGTCGTGGTATAAGTATGTAATTCTTTATCGGGACCAACCAAGTTTATCGTGCGTTTAATCAATTCTATGGAAGTTTTTGAGAGAATCATCAAGAGTGAGTACCCCTTGTACCCCGTGCCTGCGTCTATGCAATACCACGAGGCCATATGCATGTTAGCTTACTGTGATGATCGTCAAAGTGTCGAGCCTCGTTCCTCTTACCATCATCAAGGGCGCGGGCCACGAGTTCATCCCCCTCCCCGAGGGTGAGAACGCCACCGTTGCCGACTTCCACTCGTATGTTTCTTCTAGCCCACTAGCTCATATGACGAAGTCTGACGTCCCAATAGGATCCGCACAAAGACCACCGACTCTCCCGCCCACTTCACGTCGGGCTTCTACAAGATTGTCGCCGGCCCTTCCCGCCCCGCTCACTACACCTTTGAGGAGACCAAGTACGTCCTCAGTGGTCAGATCGACATCTTGGTAAGTTGCATCTCAATGAGCAGACCATGAAACCTTGACATTAATAAACACGTTTTTGATAGGACGAGGCCACTGGAATCACCCACCACCTTGTACCCGGTGACTTTGCCTTTTTCCACGTCGGATCCAAGGTCCAGGTTCGTATCCCCCTTTTCCTTAGTCATTACAGGCTAGAAGGCTTACTTGCGTGTTTGCGTCTCAGTTCTCAACCAAGTCCGAGGGTCTGGCCTTCTACGCGGTAACTCGACCAGTACGAGTTCCCCACCCGAACCTGCAGGGCAGAGAGGAAGACGTCAAGTCCAAGCTGTAAAATAATTAGAAAGAGCAAACTCTTACAAATGAGTCATGAAATTCACTTATGAACATCAATCCTGCAAATACTTGCCGTGCATGAGAACATCTAGTCGCGTCACTTTCAACAACGACATGTACGTCGAAATCAGAAATACACATTATCATCTAAACATTATCTACCCGCCGGCCTTCCGCGGAAATCATTATTCCCCAAGTTGCCGGAAACCAGCCCCGAGTTCGCAGCCTCCGGGTCATGCCGTTTCGTGCCCAGATCCAAGAAACCAGGGTCCGTTCCGCCGTGGAACCGCACCCACATCCGTCCCGACTCCTGCTGGATCCGGTCCAGCTCCGGCGCCGCGCGGCCATTCTCCCGGAAGAATGACATATTCCTCGCCAGTCTCCCGCCATCCCTCGGCTGACCCGGCTCGCTAGTAGCGCTAGGGCCGATGCCTCCGCCAGCGGCTTGCGAACCCATTTTATCATGCAACCCGAAGAAGAGCAACGGGAGCACGTTGCCCTTCCACACCGGCTGCTCCGGGTCAGTGTAGTTCTTGATGATGACCCAGCCGAGAAGGAAGGCGCAGCAGGCGACGAGGACGGCGGGCAGCGCAATGTACTTGCTGTCAAAGTAGGTGCACGTGCTACTCGCCCATACTTCGCCGAGTGCCTGGGCGCCCCGGTTCTTGAGGGCGTCAACACCTCGATGAATATCCGGGCCGAGCCCCGTCATGCGGAATTTGTTGGTTACGGCCCATGCAAAGCTGTCCATGGCGCTCGTCAGACTGGCTACCGTCGCATTCTTCTCGGCCCACAACGGCGTCAGCCACCACGACTCGAAGCAGTTGAGATGGCCGCTCTGCATGCTGTCGTATCTACAAGTGGCGCTGAAGAGGTCGACGCTGAGGAAACTTGACAACGCCGAAAAGAACGTGCCGTCCATTTTGTACAGACAGGCGTTGGGGACCAGGCGGATATCGTTGTCGGCGATGGTATAGTTCGTCCAGGTGCGTCCCGGGATATCTAGGGCGTCGCTCTGGTTGTTGAAGTCGTACCATGTACCGTCGTCGAGTACGCATGGGCTCCGGCGGGCTGTGTAGTTACCATATCCCGAGTAATAGTACGAGCCTTGAGATCCCAGCTCGGCCTTATTGGGCACCGCCGTCGTGGTGCGGACGAGCTTCTCCGTCAGAGTGTTGTTTTCGTACTGGGCGAAATACTCCTTCATGCAAGGATACATGACGCAAGAGGCGGCGATGTAGTCTCCGAGATCGCCGTAGGAGTTCATATTTGTTTCGGTGACGCGATGCGGGCACTCGAGCTTGGGTATCCCCGTCGAGTTGTCCGACGTGCAAGGCGAGCTCGAGATCATGAGCATGCTGAAGTTCGCAAGCGAGACAGCCGACGCCGCCGCGAAATCCTCAGTAAAGAGACTGGTGTACGCGCTGAGGTTGCTGTACCCCATCCACATGTAATTGCCAGACATGATGTTGATGAAAGCGCCTTGATCAGGCAGCGTGATGTTGCTCACGTTGTTAGGCCCGCTGACGAAGCTCGTCGTGTCGATGCACTTGCTGCACATGCCGATGCTCGCGTGCGTGACGCCTGTGCCGTAGTCCGGCCATGTGCAGTTACCACTGGGGCAGCTGACTTGGACGTTGCTGTACTGGCTGTTTGGGTCTGTGATGCCCTGGATCATGGTACTCTTCATGTCCACCTCGATCTCATATGAGCCCGCACCCACTCGGTAGTAAGCTGATGATCCGGGGACATAGTTGGCAGCCGGAATGGAAGAGTTGATATGGTCCTGCAACATAGGACATGTGCTGGTTCTGACGGCTTGCTGTGTGACGGGGCCGACGGACAAACTGGCGATGGTTACCAACGCGGCCCCAATGGCAAGCAGGCCAGCAGATGTAAATCCCATGTTCCATATCAACACCGCCAGGAGTTTCATGGAGCCGAGGATAGACCGACTGGCCGCATCAAAGTCCTGGAGGTGGTGAAGCGGGCGCGTCTGCTCAGTGAACCAAGTCCACTTGATCTGGCCGATGATCTCCGCAACAGCGGCGACGATGGCCGCCCGAAGAAAGGTCGACAGAAAGGCAATGGCGGAGTTGAGGTTGATGTCGAACGGCCATTCTGGCATGTAGCGGCCATCGTAGTACGCGAGAAGGGCGATGATGGCAACGAGAAGGCCGACCGCGACGAACACCGTGAGGAGCTCGAGGGCCCAGTAGCTGAGCACATGGCGGGTATGGCTTGGCCTCGGACTCGGACTGACTGAAGGTTGGCGTTGAAATGGCGGGCCAGCTGCGGGCGGCGGGTGCAACGACGTGGGGGGCGGTTTCTTGGCTTCATCCTCGCCGTGGAAGGGCCACTGAGGAGGCTGCTTGTCGTCCTCTACCTCCTGGAAAGGCCACCTATGTTCTGACACGGCATTTTGTGCGGAGCCGTTCGCGGGCGCGTGTTGTTGTGGTTGTCGATGAAAGGTCGGCGAGGGCCGGTCTTCAAGCTCCCAGGCCTTTTGCGACGATGCCATGCTCAAACAGGTGCTTTCCGCCCAGAATCGTTGCGGTTAAGGGTGAAGCATGGAAATATTAAACAGAGGTGCTCTGAGCACATCCAGCCTTAAGCAAGAAGGACAACAGGTGCCCTTCATTGTTGGGATGGGCGGGCGCCCCTAAAGAGACGGAAAATATTCAAGCTTGTCACGAAGGTTGATCATAAAGAACCGAAATTAGAGGCTCCATGGAAGCAGACCTACCCTGGCCATCAGGATGATTAACCTTAGACGCACAAACAACAACCTCACCTCTGAATCGTCGACGACCACGCGTCAATGCTCGGATAAAAACATGGAAAATATGCCAAATTCAATTGAGTTGTCAGCGCTGAATTGATCCAATCCATTTGCGTAAAGCTCTCTTTTCTGCCCAGGCTGCTTCATCCTCAATCAGGTCCTCCGTTAGGATGATCGGCCATCGTCCAGTTCCCCGGGCGCCCCGACACATGGATAGGTCCAGCCTTAAACTCCACGAAGAGTTCATGATCCAATGAGAAGCATCATGTCCATTGTTTCATATCCAGCAGTATCCACACAAGCAACAAGCGAGTTGGTCGGACCTGGGACCTGACTCGAGAAATTCTCCCATGACGATAGCTAGCTGACGATCCATTTCGATCACCGCCTTACCCAAATAGTGATGCGCTTTCGCGGTGGCAAATTATCGTGTTCATAAACGTGCGCCGGCACCTCTATCCGTTCGGACAATCATGGTCACCGGTGGCCGAAAGAGTATGGCAAACGCGTAGGCTAGAACTGCACTGAATTCATGTCGTCGTTCCTGAATAAGATCATAAAGCTGCAGGCTATCCTCTCACTTGCGCGACACGAACGGTGTCTTCCAGTAGCCGGGGAAGTGCGTGGGCAGCTTCTGAGCAATCCACCTCACGAGTGCCGCGTTGGTCTCCTCCGGCTTCTCCATCGCAACCCAGTGCCCCGCCTCGATACTCACCTCGGTGAGATCATCGCACAATTCCCGCATGGGCTCACTCAATCTCGAAATGGAAGTATCGCAGACGCTGTCCCATCGTGCCTCCACAAAGAGGACGGGGTACGATAGCCGGCCCCCGTTCGGTGCCTTTAGGGCGTACGCCTTGTTGGCTGGGTGGTTGCGGTAGTAGTCATTAGGGCCCTCGAAGCCGTTCTTCTCAAACTCTGCAACCATGCGATCGAACGCCGGCTTGTCGTCCTTGAATAGCGTCGACTCGAAGGGCGTGTCTGGCGCCTCTGGGAGGCCGCCGAACCAGCCCCCGGTCTTCCGAAGCGACGCGGTAAAAGCGGGCTTGCCGTAGGTCTGCGGACTTCCGCCTCGGTAGAGCAGCTTGACGGTGTTTGTGACGTTGGCCGCTAGCTGGCTGGCACTCGCTTCGGGCTGCTCGGTGTGGAAGGCCTGGTAGTCCCATTGAGCGAGCGGGTACTGGTCCTCAGGATACAGTTCGCGGTTGGAAAGAGCAACGAGACCCTCCAGACCATGCTCGAGGACGTGGTACGGAACCGTCATGCAGCACACGCCCACGCACTTCTCCGGGTGCTGCGCGGCGAAGCCCCAGACGAGGCCGGCACCCCAGTCGTGTCCGATCCACACCGCCTTGTCACGACCGAGGTGGACGAGCAGGGCCAGCATGTCCGATACATGGTGCTCCAACGCGTAGGCGGAGGTTTCCTTGGGCACACTGGATCGTCCGTAGCCGCGGGTGTCGGGCGCGATCGTGCGGAAGCCGAGCGCGGCGAGAGCGAGGAGCTGAGGCTTCCACGACTCGCCGTTGGCGGGCCAGCCGTGGATGAAGATGACCAGCGGTCCCTGAGATGGGCCAGCAGACCAGTAGAAGGTGGTCTTGTCGCCGCTGTGGGTGAAGGTGTTCTCGGTGAGCGTTGTCGAGGCCATGGCGGGGTATATCTGTTGGACCTCGGTGAAGATTGAGATCAGATGAAGATGGTGGACTTGATACTTTGCACAGGACCTAAGGACAATATTTATAATGATGGGTCGCGGTGAGGGGAATCCTGTTACACATACCCACTTCTCCCCTTTAGGCTCGCCGTATGTCGATTTCGTGTCGCCAATGCAAGTTTCTTACTCAGATGAACGCAAGTCCCTTATTCCACACCGTGACATCCGGTGCGAAAAGTGGAGTCATCCTCACATCTACGGATCTTGGCTTCAGTGTTTACTCTCACTAGTAACTCTCACTAGCGTTACCAAGAACCGAGGCAAATCTTTTTGACTACAGATTAGGAAAAATGTTTCACCTGCTAGCTATGGCAGATGGGCCAATTGTGATATTAAGCTGACCGATACGATGACCAACAGGCATCGGCGCCGTGGAGTTGAGCTGCTTATGAACATCTGATGTCAGGTCATCCAATGAAAAGCAAGATGTTGCTGCATGAGACTTGGTAGTTCTCACCGGCGGGATGTCGCATTACAAATGGAAGCGGTTGCAATATCAGGTCTTGGCGGATGCGGGTTTCGATCGAGGGAATCAGAACTCAGAAACTCTGTTGGAGACCCGGGTTCTCGGGGACTTGTCATGCCCGTCGCTGATCCAGTCGTCAATTTCGCGCAAGCTGGAAGCGGGAAAGGTTTTCACCAAGCCAAAGCACTTGAAGCTTCCATTGATGTCTGGTTTCACACTACATTTCTCTCAAATATTCTCACGGAAATGTGCCATGGCTTTTCAACTAATCTATGCTAGAGTGTGGAATGGACATTGAAAGAAGAACTTTGTCATGTGTAAGGTATTGCTAGCCCTTCTACCTAATTTACTGAGTCCAACAAATGAGCGCATCACTCATCAGCTTCGACCTCGGGTTTCTGTGCATACACCACGTGACTGCAGTTGTCGATTCATTAGCAACACTGACATGTAGACCTTTTGGTTTCCAAACTTACAAGTTTGTGTAGGCGTGGAAGGCCCCGGATTTCAGCTCCTTGCGGACGTGCAGCAGTAGCACTTCAACCTCCTCCCGCGTCCACCCAAGAACTCCACAAAAGATTCTCAGCGTAAAGGCTTCGAGCCCATCGAGAACCTGCATCAAGTTGGTCATTCCGATGTCCTTGTAATGAGGATCTGCTGGCCACGGCCCGATAGGCATTTTGAACGTCTGGTGTTTGACGTTGATGAAACCAGCGTCTTTAACCCAGCCTTCTAGCTTAGGTCCAGGGCAGGCTTCGCGTCCAATTGATTTGCAAGCATCAATAAACTGAGTGTCCCACTTCAGTGTGTGATGATCCATGTTGATCGAGTTGTCATCCGAGGTGTACAAAAGATCATAGTCTTGGAACTCGACCCACCCACCGGGGGTTGTGTTTCTGCGGACACAATTTAGTCAAAAGGGCGTCGAAATACATCATCTTACGACATACTCGTAGATTCGAGACATCAACGTTGGCCAATCTGAGAGAGATCCGGCCATGTACCGAGCAAAGATAAAGTCGAACTTCTCGTCGTGAAGCCACTCGCTTTCCACATCATCGATTTCAAACTTGACGTTCGGTGTCACCCTGCTCAAAAATCAGCCAACAACACTTGAAAACGTCGGTTGATGTAACATTACCATTCGGGCTGAATAGCACTCAAGTCGTTCCCAATTACCTAGGTAATCAACATGTCAGCCCCGTGACAGACCATCTAAATCACACTCGAGATAGAAAGCACACACCTCAGCATTGGGAAACAAATCCGACACCTCAAGGGCCCCTGTTGGACTCATTAGTCTCAGCAAGTTTGGCTAGCAAAGGTCTAACATACAGATGCCAGTGCCAGTTCCGATGTCGAGAATACGATGAGTCTTGTCTTGAGGGACTGGTGCCAAAAATAGCTTACGCCCGATAGTTTTGACCATAAGCATGTGATTGAAGTCGAGTCGATCCTTTTCGCTCTATCCGTCGAGCGTAAATCTTCATTAGCAAGCAAATCCTCAGTTCGTTGACAATTGGTATTCACCTCGTCGTTGGGTGCGAAGTATGCTGTCTATCTGTCAGCATTCTTCCAGAAATCGGTGACGAACTCATTGGTCAGGCTGAATAGAAGCCACTGATTCAGTCTTTAGTATGACTTACAGCCGGCTCGAAAGGCGTGGTAACGCCGACCATACTCAGTTGGATAGTCGATTGCACTTGAGGTGAGGGATGCCGTGTAAGATGAACTAATTTGTTAGAATGAACTTTTGGTTCTTTCACCAAGAGAAGCCTACATTCGGCTGTCCATCAGTGAAGTATTGTCCGATTGCTGAAGTCCAACACGTCAGTCAGATCAACCGAAGGTCCAGTAAGGAGGGAGGTTTTCTGTCCGTACAGTTTCTGTTTCATCCACGTCAAGTGCATCGGGCGCCGGCGCCGGCGCGGCCTCAGGAGAGGTTCCTGGTACTGAGGAGACTCCTGGCACCGGGGAGGCTCCTGGTACCGGGGAGGCTCCTGGCACGGGCGAGGCTGTCTTCGATCTCGGCGCCGAGCCCGGCCCTTTTACGCTCTTCGGCGAGTCTGCCATTGTGAGACGGTCGATGTAGGTGAGCTGGTATACTCGCTGAAGAATCGCACCTCAAATGGTTGAAGATACGAGGTTGAGAAGAGGGGTAATTGGAAACCCAACGTGCCTTCGACGAGAGCTTTGTACTCGCCACATCGTTGCTAAAGCCCGCGATTCCCGACAAATCGGCGCCCCAGTTTTATGTGCAAGGGGGCATGACGAATATGCAGACAAACGTTCCATTTTCCCAGATGTTGCTGATAAGTCGCATTTATTCAACTAATCATCGCTGAGCATACAGGGCTCACGGCGGGGCGCCCCGGCGTTGCATCCAGAATTTATCGGATAGATACCAATCAGACGCATCCGCTCCAATTCCCCGGCCCGTGAGTGCATACGGATGGCCGAGTCTACGGTCGCCAGCCTATCCTTAGTGAGAGACAATGTCGGCCCACGTGGAATCCGGCCCCCCATCGTTTCCGTATGCGGAAACGAGTTCATCGGAAGAAATCTGGCCAGACACATAATTGAATAGCTTCGTCCGTCTGCCTCGAATGAAGTGATCGGGCAGTTTGCCGAAAAGATGCTGCTTAAGCCCAGGTTATTGCGTTCCCAGCTGACGATGCGCAGGTTTTTGGACCTTTCATAGACACTTACATTTATTTTGCTGTTGTAAGCTGCCTTTTCCTCCTTTTGTGTGGCCACAAGGCAATGAGATCCCCTAACTTGTCAACCATGCATGTGGGAATCTATCGTGATTGTCTAGTTGATGCCGGAGACCACACGTGAGCGATGGAGCGAAAAGCATGTGATACATCCTGGGAGTGAGAGAACCATCCCTTCCCCTTGAGTGGGTTTCTATTCTCATGTAATAATCCAAGAAGCTGCCCTATCTGTAATGCATATTCGCATGTTGTACATGTTGTCCTCCAACACTATCCTTACTTTCCGCAAAAGGCTTCTGTGCATATACAATGTGACTAAAGCAGCGGTTAGAAATAGTCAAAAACATAATGCATTCGCATGGATGCATGACTTACATGTCGAACTGACAGTGAAAGGCGTTGCTCTTCAGTTCCCTGCGCACCTCTGACAACTGGTCCACGACCTGTTGCTTCGTGCGCCCAAGAACGCCACAGAACATTCTGAGCGAGAAGCCCTCAAGCCCGTCCAATGTCTGAATGAGGTTCAGCATTCCCAAATCTTTGTAGGCCTTATCCTTGGGCCAGGGTCCCACCGGCGCCTTGAACTTCCGATGGGCGATATTGGTGAAACTGCCCTGCTGTCGAATCCATCCCTCGAGCTGCGGGCCAGGAGCCGGATCGAGCTGCATGCTTCTCAGAGTCGTCACAAAGGTTCTACTCCAGTCTCTCGTGGCGTGTTGCTCAGTAAGAGTTCCATCATCTGAGTAAAGTTCAATATCCATATCCTGGAACTCTGCCCACCCCCCCGGGTTGAGATTCCTTTCAAACGTTAGAAACAAGATACATATTCATAGGAAAACCTGTGATATTGGAGGCGACCAGAAAACGACTGATGGCGTCAATAAAACAGTAGAAACATACTCGTAGACACTCTGCACCAACTTCGGCCAGTCTTTGATTGCAGCGGCCATATAGCGGCAGATGATGAAGTCAAATTTCTGACTACCTACCCATGGACTTTCAACGTCGTCAATCTCAAAAGTGACGTTAGGCGGAATCTTTTCTCGACGGTGAGCTGCAGACAGACCGAATGTTTGGGTAGGCTCACATACCAAGTGGGCTGGATCGCGCTCAAATCATTCCCAATGACCTATTCCGTTGAGCATCGCCTTCTGCGCCGAAGGATGATTTGAATTGCTCACCTCAGCGCCGTCGAAGAGAGTTCCCAGTGCGACGGCCACTTTGGGCGTATTGGTCAACACAGTTCATGTAGCAGCTTAACTATGGAAGTTTATTCTTACATTTGCCGGTACCGCTTCCGATGTCGAGAATCCGATAAACCTTGGGCCGTTCCACAAGGGCTAGGAACAGACGGTTTCCCATGAGTCTGACAATCAGCTCATGGGTCATATCGAGGCGCTCTGATTCCGAATCATCATTGGGAAGAGGATATGCTGAGCCAGTGTGAGACAACGTGCGTGAGGTATCATGCGGTTGAGCTGCAGTCCAGCAGGAAACTAACCTCCCGGCCGAAAAGCATGATATCGGCGACCATACTCTTCGGGATAGTTCAGAACGCTGGGCGCCAACGAGGCAGTGTACTCCGAACTGGTTTGTTCGCAGGTCAATTCATGATCCAGACGTAGGAAATCGACGACTCATTACATTTGCTCATCGACGGAGGATACGTCATCGGTCTTCAGTAGAATTAGTAGAGTCGCACAATAAACTTCGGCGCACACAGTCGCTGGTATTTACACTGACCACAAGATCCTCGTCAAGCTCGAGAGGCGGCTCCTGATCATCGAAATCTAGGGGCGTAGGTCTACCCCCAGAGAGGACAGATTGAGTATTCGTAGCCATTTTGAGTGCAGAATACAGATAGCAACAGACCAGCGGCGATTGTTTACCTCCTGAAAAAGTGCGCAGATAGAGAATGACGGTGCGTGCCAATATTCGCCGGCCTCATGAAGGGGAGAGAGAAGACACGCACCCGCCGAATTGTCAGATGTTAAAAGGTGGAGGTGTTGCTTGGTCTGTTGGACGCGCGCGTAATCGGCTCCATCCATATGCAAGAACATGGAGACTGCAGGGATACAAATCCCTTAGATGATGATCCATTATCAAGATCTTAGTCAGAATTTCCAGTCTCTCTTTGGTATGCACGTCATAAGGTTGTGGCAGAGAAAAGACCGGGTTGATGCACTGAGATATGGCCATCTGGACATTCTGAATGCGCTATGCCATCTCCATAACTCCAAAAGTCCGATCAATCTCGCTGAAGCATGATACTTTGAGCTTTGCTATGGGAATAGAAACGATGGAACTCCCAGTCGTCCTCGTAAAAATGGTGTATTTCATCGAGAAGTGCAATTCGTGGGTTTCTACTGGCCAACATCGGGTAATAGACATACGCAAGTTCGCCGACAATAAATGAGAGAAAATCCCAAGATACTGTGAAGCTATACCACTCTAGAATATGACGACAGTGTGGCGTTCCCTGCCGCCAAACAAAGACAATTACATGCATCGCCAATTAACTCGCTGGTAAGGTAGTTGGTTCTCATTGGTATTGAACCGCTAAACCCCGCACCGAATCTGTTGCAGAATGTGCATGTCTTACGTCTCTTCCGCTCGTATTGTCCACATCCTAAAGAGCAAGAGGCTGAAGCTCTTCGTCATGCTCTGTGAAGTTTGCATCGGCGCGCTTCATGACAGAAAGGGGTGGGTCAGTAGAGACCAGCACGAATCCATGCGGGAAATCTTACTGGCTCACCACGAGTCTATCGCCAGCCTCGAAGCATCCGCTCGGGAAGGCTGCGAGATATGCCACCCGTTCTGGTCACAAATAGACGAAGATGAGAGGTCCAAATTGAGAGACTTTGGTACACAGTGGACTGAACGTCAGGGCACTGGAGCACAACCGAGGGCAAATGGCGAGAAGATCGACAAGTCTGACGGACTGGTCACGATTTGTGCCTTGATGAGCCTCGGAGCAGACGACGACATTAAGGCCACAGGCACAGGCATTGACATCGCGATTTCTGTATCTTTGGCGTCAGACTTCTGTGGTGAATGCCCGTTTGAAAAGGATGTGAGTGGCGCATACATTGTCCAAAGAGGGCCAGGTAAGCTATCTGATACGCGAACATTCTTCACTGTGATGTCTCATGTAGATTCTTAGCCACAGGCAAAAACTCGGGAAAGATGACCCCATTCCTATCCAACAACACCGCGTCTGAGGAATCTTGGGCGAAAGCTACCACCTGGCTGAAGACGTGCTGCTCAAGCCATCAAGCATGCAACGTTCAAGCGGCCGTTGAGGTGTGGTACCCTACCCGGCTTTTGGATTTGTCTGCTCCGGACCTAGACCTTGGTACACTTCGTTTGATTATTACATCTGACGAGGCGATCGAGCGTAAGCAGAGGTACACGACTTTGAGTCACTGCTGGGGCTCGGCGCAGTTCGTCCAGCTCAAAAAGTCTACTTATGGAGACTTTCGGAAAGGGATTCAGTTGTCCGACTTGCCCAAGACATTCCGCGAGGCCGTTGAGGTCACTAGGCGTCTCGGCATACGTTACCTTTGGATCGACTCTCTCTGCATTCTCCAAGACAGAGATAATCTCTCTGACTGGCTAGTCGAAGCGGGACTGATGCACAAGGTCTACTCCCATTCCTACTGCAACATCTCCGCTGCCGGGGCCCGGGATAGCTCCAAAGGGTTGTTCTTCAAGCGAGATTCACGATTGAGTCTTACTGCTGATGTGAGAATTTGTATTGAGGGGCTTGGCCTTGATGAAGACTATGTGGACTGTAATATCGTCGACCTGGAATTCTGGATTCACGCAGTTGACCAGTGTCCTCTCAACAATCGCGGATGGGTCTTGCAAGAGCGCCTCCTGTCCCCCCGTGTTCTCCATTTCGGCCGAGACCAGCTGTACTGGGAATGTAGAGACCACATAGCAGCCGAGTGTTATCCAGACGGACTACCCGAAACATTGCGCAATACCTCTTTTGCGAAGTTCAAGAGACTGGATCCGACAGTCCCCAGTCCCAATACTGATCGAGAAGAGGCCGTTGATTCATTCGCATATCACCGAATCTGGAAATCAATTGTATGGTCATATTCCGAAACCCAGCTTACCAAGGCCTCCGACAAATTGATTGCATTGTCCGGACTTGCAGAATATTTTCAGACAAAGATGAAGGACTCGTATGTTGTGGGCATGTGGCGTAGTACTTTGGAAAGCAGTCTACTTTGGACAGCAAATTACCGGGGCCAAATTGACGGCTCGCCATCCGTTCGACCTGAGACATACCGCGCACCGACTTTCTCGTGGGCCTCCATAGACGGGCGGATATCTGCCCATACTCCAACTAGAGAAAACCTTCTCATCGAGGTTGTTGACGTCTATCTTGACCATGATTCACCGGACACAACCGGCCTTGTCAGAGGAGGATATCTCGATCTCAAGTGCCGGCCGGGACCTTTCAAAATGGTGGTCAACTATTTTGGGAAACTGCGGAAACTCTTCTTGAAAGTGGATGGCGCCATCGTAAAATCTAAGCATAAGAAAGATTGGGTCGCTGGTGTGAGAGTGTATTTGGATGTCGACCAGAAGAGCTTCGACGACGAGAACAAGGCGGGGTCTTTGTACTACGTTCCCACGCAAAAGCAGACAAAAGCTGGCGTTTTCTTGTCGTATCTGCTGCTAGTAGCGGAGGATGAGGCCCAGACCACGTTCCGTAGGATAGGGATCGCGGCGACGGCCGACGCCGAAGCGATTGGCCTGCTGAGTACAGTTGACAAGGAAGTCCGGACGATCCGGATTATCTGAAGCTCTATCTCAGAGACGGAAAAGCTGAAATGAATTGGGCGACTTGATAATCTCTTGATTCAAGCACCATGGTCTGGTCAGTATGGTAGAATGGGGCATGGCATTTCATCATCTAAATCTGTTCCACGTCCCTTTCACCTGAGGTCCCACCGGGGAAATAGGGGTCGATGATACGCCCTACTGCGTCTACGCGCCCTATCAAACACCGTTCGGGCGCTTGATTCGTCTCATTTCGCCGCTTAGAAACCAATGATAGAGTTCGCGAAACATCAATTGAGTTCCGGTTAACTGGCTACTGTGCCTTCATCTCCCCCACTCTACCGGTGGGATACCGACGAAAGTATCTTACAAGCGCTTGAGCGTAGGCTCAAACATATAACCTCAAGCGTCCTGTGCAGAACCATGCGTTTATAATGGGTTGAATTGCACACTTGTCGCGGCCGATTCTGGCGACAATTATTGTTTGTAGTTGTTTCAAGATCTTTCTGGGCCAGACGTCTTTCCCAATTGTTGTTGCTCCAATGCTGTTTCTCAAAGCCTTCTGCGGCGCAAGTCTAATTGCGGCGGCGACCGCTACTTACGCCGGCAACCTCAACTATGGATCACCCTCTCTACACCATCCGTTTCTCGGTATTTCCATCCGAAAGGTGGCAGGTCGATCTGAAGGCAGCACACCATGGACGCCGGAGCAGCTCAACTTCACTCACGGCGTGGCTTCCGGCGACCCGTACGATGACAGCGTCATCCTCTGGACCCGTGTCGCCCCGACGATGGACAACGACCATAGCAACGTCACGGTTGAGGAAACAGCCCCTGTCTTCGCTCACGACAATGATGTGTTTGTCAAAGCGAGCAAGTCGCCGATCTGCGTCGATTGGAAAATTGGAACGTCGGAGATTATGAACGGGCACGCCGTCAGATCGGGTACCGCTTATACAAGTTCAGATGTAGACTTCACGATCAAGGTTTGTTAACATAGTCTATTTGCAGCCTTGGTAGCGTTGAGATAACTGGTGTAGGTGGAAGCAAAAGGGCTGAAGGCTTTTACCACGTACTGTTCGTGCATTAGCCTCCCTACCTACTTGTCAGACAGGAGCTAAGAGGAGTCAGATTACCAGTTCAACGTGTGCAACTCCGAAACCAAGTCGCCCATTGGTAGAACCCGGACCCTTCCAGAAGCCAACTCCAGAGTCAAGCGTCCTGTCAAGCTAGCTGTCTACAGTTGCGCAAATTACCGTGAGTATTGTGGCATACTTGCAGGCTTACTATACTAACACAAGCCGTGACAGCTTTCGGCTTCTTCAACGCCTACGGAAACCCAGAGCGAAAAGATTCTGTGGACTATGTGATCCATCTCGGCGACTACATCTATGAGTACGGCAACGGAGAGTACCCCGTCGGCGGTCTGGGTTGGGGCGACTCAATTGGACGAGTCCCGGAACCCAACCGCTCTTGTCATACGTGTGTGATTCCTAACCTCAAACTTTGATCGCTCTAGTACTTACTTGAGATGCGTTAGACTATACGATTATCGTAGGCGCCTCGCCCAGTACCGGAGCGATCCCGACCTCCGCGCCAGCCACCAGAAGTTCCCCTGGATAACGGTCTGGGACGACCACGAAGTGATGGACAATCCATACCGCGACGGCTCGGCGGCGATGAACAACACCGAACAGTCGTTCATCAAAGACGACGGCATCTCCGTCGACGCGCGCAAGATGAACGCCGTGCGCGCGTACTTTGAATGGAGTGAGTTCATCCCACGTCATCTCTTTCATGTCTCTGCCTAACATCCATCTTCATAGTGCCCCTTCGGCAGGTCGACATGGACGACAACCTCCGCATCTGGCGCAACTTCCAATTCGGCGACCTCTTCAACCTCATCATGCTCGACACCAGGAACTACGACCGCTCCATCACCGACTTATACTGGAACACGGGGTACATCCACGAAATCAGCGACGACACCAGCCGCTCGCTCATGGGCTCACGCCAGGAGAACTGGTTCTACCGCCAGCTCAGACATACACCGGCCCTTTGGAGGATCGTGGGCAACCAGATCGTGTTCAGCAGGATGAACCAGAGCATCTCCAACGGGCCCAAGAACCCCTTCAACTACGACCAGTGGGACGGCTACGTCGCGAACAGGAACCGGACATTGAAGACGCTGTATGATAACAAGATCGACAATACAGTCTTCCTGTCGGGTGATAGTCATGCATCGTGGGTCAGCGATCTCGTATGGTTAGGTGAGAAGGATTACGGCCCAGAGACTGGGGCAGGGTCCATCGGCGTCGAGTTCGCCGGCACAGCGGTCTCCTCTCCCTCATCAGCAGGTCAGAACATCACGCAAGAGAAGGCTCTCAACAGGAGTTCGTGGATGACGGCGGCCAATCCGGAACTGCAGTGGCAGGAGTACTTTTACCGAGGTTACTTTGAGCTCAGTGTGGGCTACGACGCGATGAATGCTACGTTTTTCGGTCTACCGACGTACGCCACGAGGAACGGCTACGAGATTGCGTTGGCAAACTTCACTGTTATGGCTGGAGAGAACAAGTTGCAGCGTCCGGTGGGAGGTGGTAGCGTCGAGTTTGGGAGCTTGAAGGGCGGTTTGACGAGGCAGACTAACATCACACATGACACCGGCACTGGAAGCTGGTTTGTATTCGGGGATAAGGTGCCCGGTGCTATGGACTTACTACAAGGTGCAATGAGTGGCTTCCAAAGTGGAGGAGCGGTGCATGTTGCGGCATACAGTCTTTCTACCAAGTGGTTGTTTGTGGTGGTTCTCGTTATTCTGGCTTTGCCATCAATGTATTACTTGTGAGGCCACCAAGTACGTAGCGTTAAAGTATCATTTTAATTGAGTGAATTAGGCTATTTGATCTTAATCTACTTTCAACCACTAATCATGTGTTCTCTTGGATTTGATTCGCGTAGTGATCTCTTAATGAAATACGTGAACAATGAACTATTCCAGGTTTTCATGAACTGGCTGTCGTTTCTCATGCAATATAAACCGGCAGACGACTCCCATACAAGTCGCTCTTCGGAATCTGCACGTCCCTCGGATGAAAATCATGAAGCATTAGACAACAAATCGATCGAAACAGGAGCGCACACCAGACCTCGCTGGTGTGGCCACCGCCGAGATCTAACCCTGGATACATTGAAACAAGAGTGCCAACCTGCTTTAGCACTTTCGGCAAAACATCAAGGAAATAAACTTTCATGAGCAAATGCTGTCTTATTTCCGACGGTGCTTGGAGAACGTCGTCCCACGACGGTGAATCAGTTGAATACATCGTCTTATCGCCGGATGGTCTGTATTTCTCATAGTCAGACATTGGTTGTGTCTTGGGAGGTCTATCCTCGTTGAGTCCAGAGACCACCTCCTGAATATGAAATCGAAGGACGATTAGTACAAATCTCTGCCGTGCGCTTCTAAGCTCGGATGTGGTCTTTTTCTTGTTGTCGGGACCCCGCTCCTCCATCATTAGTATCTCATCTAGACTCTCGATGGTTGAATGAAGACGATTCAAAACCTCCAAACTAGATGCTTGCTCTGAATCCGGAGCAGGAACAATGAGACGCCGAAGATATCTAGAGTGTTTGATAATCAAGGTGCCCAGAGACGTTTGCATCCCTCTGCTCCTGTCCCACCATCCGAGAGCATCCGTTTGCAAAGAAAAGGCTTTCAACATCACATCGAACGAGAATGATCTTGCATCCCATCTATACTGCGTTGGGTTCGGCAGCCTCCGGAAACTGCTGTTCTTTACATGGAAGTTTCGAGCCAACATTCCGATAATTTCAAAAACCACTGTCATTTTCTCAGTGAGACGCGCTACAGTCGTTCTTCGACTTAACGTACCTGGGTAGAGATACGAGACGGTCTTGTCCTCCTCGAATAACTTGATCGTAGCAGCGTTGCACCCTAGTGTGACGAGCAGCCGCACAACGTCGGTTGCACTAGACGTGTTTGGAATGGGAAAATTCCTCAAACTCTCCGAAGGGTACTGGATTGGGCTGGTATCCGACTTTGGGTGGTAAATCGTGGGCACGAAGCCGAAGCAAAGCTCCTTCATTCCGTAGTCAGGTATGACCCTGTTTTCTTCGAAACGTTTCCGCCCATGGATCTGAAAGGTAAATACTGTCCCGATATTTGTGACGCTTACACCACTGAGTGTGTACCCGTTCCCTTGTGCTTGGTACTTGTCCCGAGAACGATCAAAGACGGACCAGTACATCCCAAGCTAAGCAGCCAACTCTATCACATGGCACCAAGTTGTCGTGGCTTTTGGCTGCTTGAAGTTCGAGGGCAACGCGTTCCAACTGACCACCTTTCTTTGCAACGCCACCACAAGACTGGGCTTGCTTGGCTCCTTCGCTTCTTCATCTGCTGGAGTTGACGACGAAAACCACTTCTTCAGCTCTTTTCTCTCCCAGACTCGGGAGTCTTTCTCCAACTTCTGAAGAGCTGACAATAGAGTAATGTAGCTAGCGACTCGCACGTCTGCCGTGCGGGCGGCCCCTTTCTGTACTCGGAGCACCTCTCTTTCGCGATGGGGAGGATTGGCTACGGACGGCAGATCGGACATGGTACCCTCAAGACTATCAGGTGACCCGTCGATAAAGATTATGGGTGTATTTGCCGATGATCCCTTGTGGTTCTCGGGTGGGCAGAGGAAGATGACGGGAACTTCGAACAGTATGTCAAATCGAAGCTGTCGTGGTCGCGCAACGCGCCTCACAGACTTAGCCCACTTGCCTATTGTGGCCTCGCTAGGGCGTCTGGTCGTGTAGACCTTGATGGTCTTTGATTCCATGAATTCGTAGTGATGTGCGTTCAATATGTCCGCAGGGTACACGGGAATAGCAATGTGAGAAAGGATAGACACATCAGACAAGCTGATACCGGAAAATATGGACCATGCATTTGAGGCTGCAACGGAGTCTTTGACAGAATTGTCGACGGTGTCTTCCCTGGCCCGTCGGTACGGCATAGACTCGTCGAGTGCAGCTTCAAACTCAAATTTCGGCATAACAAATGGCGGTTCCGGAGAGTTAGAAGACTCGTAGGGAGCGCTGTCGGCATATTGTGGTTTCTTGGTGCTCATTGAGCACAAAGACTGACCTTCTGAACACTCCTTTGACAAATCCACCGGTCTCCTTTGAGCTTCCTTGGGGTTCCGTGGTTCGATCCTGCTCAGGGCATCAAAGGTGTCTTCTAACCTCTCAAGCCGGCGAGAGAGATCGTCGTTTTGCAGCAGGGTCGAGACTTTGGTTGCAAGTTCATCCTGTGTTCTCGCAGCCCGGCGATCGGAGTCGCTACATAAACAAGTCAGTGACCAGGAATTCAGGTTCCTTTATCGGCTCACCATTGAAGAATATTGAGCAGCAATAGCGTCGTGTTCTTGAACGCTTGTAGTCGAGTGAGAATCCCTGAGAGCTCACTCTCCTTGCGGGCCCACTGCATCCGCGCCCTGATACGGTCTGTGCCGCTCAAGCCCATTGGAGAAACGGATCCCTCAAGTTCGGAGAAAATGAATACGCCATTAGTGAACACTGCAATCAGATCGTCGATCGAGACCAATAGAGCTCGATTTCTCGACGCGGCGCCGAGGTTGTCCAGCAGACTATGCAATGCCGACAAGATGATGCGGGAGTTGACCACTTCGGCATGGACCGACACAGCGATCTTGGGTGTGTCTTTGGCCGCCGATATATACGGCCCCAGAATCTCAATCAACTTTCCCGCAGCAGCGAGAATGCCGACGATGGAGGACGCGATGCTCAATGGGTCTGCCATGCTGAGATGTGAAGTTTGGTAAAGCAAAAGCAAAGTCGATCGACGTCACATACGACCTTAAATAATATTGAGGTCGAGAGTGTGAGATGCAAGTTGAAAAAGCAGGCTGCGAAGGAGAATAGGGAAGTGATGTGATGTGTTTGAAGATCTGCCAGCAGGCAATGACCAATCATGGGGAAGAAGCTCCGTATACAATTGCCTTGCATAACACAGCCCTGTCAGCTGCGGCAGTGTTGTCTGCCATGTCGAGGAGTCATCTCGGCAAGTTGAGAAATTAGCCAAGAGTTAAAATGGCGGAAATATGGAATTCTCAACTTATCATCAAAGCGTGCTCTCATTCTCTATAGGTCTATTACTCGTCGTAACCTAGGTGTTCAACTCACGCCACACGCTCAACTTTTCCCATAAACCCGCTCCCCGAAAACAGCACCCTCAACTCCGCACCCTATTCACAACCAAACACGCAAGTTTATGCCTTGGTCAGCAAGTTCGCGCCAGTCATCTCCTCGGGCTGAGGCAGACCCATGGCGGCGAGGACGGTAGGAGCGACGTCACCCAGGACACCGCCCTCCTTCTTGAGGCTCCAGCCCTCAGGAGCGTTGGCCATGATGAAGGGGACCTTGTTGGTGGTATGCGACGTCTTGGGCTTGCCGTCGGCGAACTTCATCTCCTCAGCATTGCCGTGGTCGGCGGTGATGAAGAGGATGTAGCCCTCCTTCTTGCAGGCCTCGTAGATCTTGCCAATGGCCTTGTCGGTGGCCTCGACACCGACGATGGCGGCCTCGTACACGCCCGTGTGGCCGACCATGTCGGGGGGCGCGAAGTTGTTCATGACGAAGGAGAACTTCTGCTCGCCGAGACGCTTGGCGACCTGGTTGGCGACACCGTCGGCGGACATCTCGGGGGCCTTGTCGTAGGTGGCGACGGACTTGTTGGAGGGGACGAGATCCTGCTTCTCGTCACGGGTCTCGAGGGCGAAGACCTTCTCGACACCACCGTTGAAGAAGAAGGTGACGTGGGCGTACTTCTCCGTCTCGGCGATGTGGACCTGCTCAACCTGCTGCTTGCCGAGCCACTCGGCGAGGACGTTGCCCATGCGCTGGGGCTCGAAAGCTATCTCGAAGGGGTAGTCAGTCTTGTACTGGGTCATGGTGACCAACTTGTTGATCTTGGGGTAGGGGAAGTCGGGGAGGACGGAGCGGTCGACGTCGCCGAGGAGCTGGGTGATCTGGCGAACACGGTCGGAGCGGTAGTTGAAGAAGAAGACAGTGTCGTCGTCCTTGATGCGGCCTTCCTGGCCACCGACGATGATGGGGGTGAGGAACTCGTCCTTGTCCTTGTCACCACCGCGGGCGTAGCGCTCCTTGACGGTAGCGACGGGGTCGGTGCTCTCCTCGCCCTCGCCGAGGATCATGCCCTTGAGGGCGAGCTCGACACGCTCCCATCTCTTGTCGCGGTCCATGGCGTAGTAGCGGCCAACAACAGTGGCGATCTTGCCAATGCCAATCTCCTTTGCGGTCTTGACAAGCTCCTCCATGTAGCCGGCGCCGGACTTGGGGTCGGTGTCGCGGCCGTCACCGAAGAAGTGGATGTAGACCTCGGGGACGCCATACTGCTTGGCAGCCTTGAGGAGGTTGTAGAGGTGCTCCTGCTTGGAGTGCTGTTTGGGAATTCAGGCGTCAGTACACTGTTATAGTGAGTGGGGTGATGTGACTGTTCGGTGCGACTTACAACACCACCGTGAGAGACGAGACCGCACAGGTGCAGTCTGCCGTTGCCGTTCTTGGCGCTCTCGAAGGTCTTCTTGATAACAGCGTTGTCGGGGAGCTGGCCGTTCTTGATGGTCTGGTCGATGCGGACGACGTCCTGCCAGACGACACGGCCGGCGCCAATGTTCAAGTGTCCGACCTCAGAGTTGCCCATCAGACCCTCGGGCAGACCGACGGCGAGGGAGGAGGCGTCGAGCTCGCAGTAGCCGGTGCTGCTCTTGGCGAAATCGTCCATGACGGGGGTGTTTGCGTTGGTGATGGCGTCGCCATCCTTGGGGGAGTCGGCGCCGGGAACACCCCAGCCATCAATCACGACTGTAGGAGCGCAAGATCCACAAGATTAGCCAGCCGACCTCGAGGTACAGGACGATGTAGGCGAGGGTGAGGACGTAGTCGGGGGAATTGTGCTTGGGCTTGGGCTTGACAAGATTTGAGGGCTTGGGAGGAGGGGGAGGTGCCTCTTCGAGCTGCTGTTTGGCTTGGTTCTGGACTTTGCGACCAGCTTCGAGGCTCACACCACCGCCACCACCACCATCAACACCACCAACAACGCGACTGCCATCACCAGCACCACCGCGGGGTCGCAAGGAGGGGCACGGAGGGTTGGGAGGGAGATCTTTTGACGTACTCAGGCAGGCCTTCTGGTCGGTCTTGGCCATGGTGTATATGTATTCTATGCTCCGATGTCTTTACAGGATGGGTATGTAGGAGGAAAGGAAACAGAAAAGGTGCAGAGGGTTGCGTGATTTTTTATTTTTTTTTTCTCGGCCGCGGTGGTGGTGAGGTTGAGGAGACAAGACTTGATTGAATCGGCCCAGCCAATGCACCTTGCACACAGTCAGTCGGGACCTGCCTGCCCAGCAGCTCCGGTCGGTCCAGTGTCTGCTGTTCTGTTTTATCGGTGTCAGTGTTTGGTGGGGGTTTATGTCATAGTATCGCCGATAATAGACCCGTGTCGGCGTGATCTTGATTAGCACTGTCCAGTCCTCCTTATTTACTTGTTAAAACACAGTGCTGTCTCTGCCATCAACAGTGTGGGCTGATGGAAGCTGCCCCTCTGTTGACTTTCAACAATTTTTAGCTGCCAATCGGCGACGCGCTAAAACGCCCGTGGTAGCTCCCGCACCGCAACTGTCTCGGCGGAGCTTGCCCCTAGGTGCCACTCTCGACACTTTGCCCGGAACTGGTGCCTCCTGCAACTGCGACTGCACCTGCACCTTCGCCTGCAATTGACTTTGACGCCTCGTCGACCTCGACCAACGACACCACGGCGATTACGCACACGCCTCGAGGCTGAAGCTCCGACTGTCCTCCTACCTACCTCCACCAGTTACCCTCACAACCCCAACTTACCAACCTCCACGCGCCTGCCTCCCGGGCACCAAACCATCAAGATGCCTCCCCACCCTCTCGAGCTCCCATCAACCCTCTCTCCCGACGCCCTCGACACCCTCACCGAGCTCACGGGCATCCTCACCCGCCTGCGCACCGCGATCCAGACCTCCGGCGCCGCGGGCGGCATCACGGGCGCGACCCCGGCCGCCTCCGGCCCCGGCGCGACGCCAAACACCCTCGGCGCCAGCCCGAACACGCCGCTCTCCCTCAAGGACGTGCCCGCCCAGACCGACGCCCTGAAGCACAAGCTGCAGCGCGCCCGTGTGCAGATGCGCGCGCTGCCCGACATGGAGCGCACCACCGCCGAGCAGGAGGACGAGATCAAGGAGCTCGAGGAGCGCATCAAGATGCAGCGGGAGGTGCTGGACCGGCTGAGGGAAGCGGGCGTCAAGTTTGGACACGATGAGGGCGGGGGCGGCGATAAGATGGAGACGGAGTAATCGATGGACATTGGTTCAAAGGAGGAGAATGGGAGACGGCACAGGCACGACGATTGAGCAACTTCACATCAGCGACGAGGCAGAATGCGGCGGCCGGGATTACGTTTGATTTCTTACCAGATTGCTCATATGATACCCGAAATGCGACTTGGACGATACTTGAATAATGGACTGAAGACGCTATTCCTTGCGCCCGTGCAAAACCTCGCCCGCCAAACTCCTGTCCAAACCAAACCGATCGACTAGGAATATGCGAACAGCTCAATGCTTCGGTATACCAACAGCCTTCAGTATATCATGCAAATCCTTGCCTTTCTCTCCCGGCACCGTCTTCGTCCAAATCTCCTCAGCCAGTCGCTCTTCCTCCGGCAACACGCTCCAGTTCGGGCTCGGCTCCGACTTGAGCCACTTGAAGTCGTCAACCTGATCCCACTGGTTCTTGACCGGGTCTTCAGGGGTATCCTACAAAAACGTCAGCATGTCACACTCAACCCTCCTGAGCCCGCAAAACTCACAAAAGCCGCCGGCAGCGGCGCAAACCGCACATTCTCGCAATCCTCAATGATCGGATGACTCGAGCAGTGCAGATAGATATCCACGTTCCTGCACTCATGTATCCGCACCTGCCGCGCCGACACCACCACGATACTGTCCCTCACCCCGGTAATGTGCGCCGGCCCCGCCACGTTGCCCGCCACGACCAGGCTGCCCTCGACATCCCGCAGCGCCAGGTTCGCAAACGACGTCGTGCCCGACAGCGCGAGGGACATGTCGACGATGCAGCCCCGCAGGTCCGTCAACCGGCCCGACGAGGTCGCCCGCGACGCCGACGACGGCAGGATGATGTGCAGCCCGTCCTGCCCGTAGATGGCGATATCCTTGGCCGTGGAGAAGCTCGGCTTGCGGACCTTCGTGGTGCTCGGGCGCGCCATCTCCTCGTTGTAGTTCTTGTGCGGGAAGGACGGCAGCTCGCCGAGGCCGTCGTCAGTCTCAGCGGCGGCGGCGCGAGACTCGGGGGCCATGACGGGCCCGCCGCGGGAGGCGGGGAGGGGGTCGGCGAGGCTTGCGCCGACGACGAGGCGCGGGTCGTTCTTGGGCGCGGAGAGGTCACTTGTTGCGGCGGCTTTGCCGCGGGACTTGAACTGGAAGCGGGAGCGCGGGGCGAGTTTGGTGGTTGTTTCGTTTAGCTTGTCCGTGAGAGCTTTCACGGCCTGCAGATGGGTTAGAATCTACCTGGTGTCGTAGGAAATTGGTGAAGGAAGAGGACTTACCTGGGCGTAGGAGCGCTGGTCATATGAAGGCACGTAATCCGAAGCGTCGGCGACCTCGTGGGAGAGGGCGGATATGCCGGCGAGAATGTGGTCAATGGCATCCTGCCTCTCGCCGCCTACCTGGGATACGGACCCGAGGCCGTCGATCTGGTCTTGCAAGCCTATTACATGTGGAGTCAGCTATGGAAATCCGGGGTAGATCAATAGCAGCATGATCATAGATCAGTGACATGACCAAACGTACCGGCGACTTCATCCTGGAAATGGCGGTAAAACTTCTCCTTGGGGTCGATCTGCATCCTGGTTACTGGCAATCCTCCTCCGTAAGCGACAGGCTGAATCACTTCAGGCGCCATTGTAATTGTTACGTCTTTCTCAATCAAAGACAAGAATTCAATGATAATGCCTCTCTTCGTGACCTTTTCCTTATATATACGGGTCGAGAAACACACAAAGAAGCAAGCTTCTGAGCTCGTGTTTCAAGAATAAGGAAGAGGGGTGTGTGTGACAGATAACAAAGGGACGAAATCTTGCCGACGTTACCTGGGGTAAATAAAAGGTAAAATCGAGGCGCGCGCGGGGGAGGTTCGCTTTCGACAACGGTCTGTGGGCTGGCCAGCTGGGGTGAGGATATCCCGGGGAAGTGGCGTGTTTGGCGATCTTTCTTGGGTAGCTAGCCCGAGCTTCGGTTCGCTTTGGTGTCTTGAAAAACACGCGACTCTTTTTGGGTGTGACGTCGCTACGTAGCGCACCTAAGGTAAGGTAGGCAAATGGCGGGTTGTAAGATCCGGGGTTGGAGGCGAGCAGTCCTGATGCTGTGTGAGGTCGGTCGTGTGTGCTGTGCTGCATGCAGAGATCGGGAAGGGTAGCAGCAGCTCGACGGGGAGAAAAGCAGCTCACTTGTGTCTCCGAGTGGGATGATGCGCTGCTGCAGGGTGAGGTGAGGTGATGGAATCAATGCCTGCTGAAGTCTCCCCCTCCATCAATGGAACCAACCCTGGCCTGCCACAGACAGAGCTTGGAGGCGGCGAGCTGTGGTTCTAGCCGGCGGGGCTCGCCTGTCGCTGGGGCAGGGGTTCCCGGGCGCAGACTGGCGGCTCAGTCGGGTTTTCTTCAGTGGGGCGACCTCGACTGCACCGGCGATTCCACGAGCATCTTCTTCTCTTCAACTCCAAACCTCGCTAATATTTAGCACCTACACTGACGTGCAGACGAGCCGTCGACACCACCACCTGACGGATCGATGACCCGGTGCTGCAAGGATCGCAGCCACCACCACCACCACATCGTCTACGCTGCAGCAAACACGATGATGAGGGGCGGGGAAGGGGAGGTGTCAGTGTGGAAGCGCTGACGGCACAGACCGCAGGCGCCATGCCCTTCCCCGCAATGCATCGGCGGCCTGTGTGTGCCAATTGGACCCTGGATCGGCCGTCTCCTGGTGTGTGTGTGAGCGAGAGGGCCGTCTGACGTCGTTCGCATGGAGACTTCATGTGCCGGACCGCCTGCGGGAGTTGGGATGAAGTAATGGGTGGTGGATAAAGTGTGGGGTATTCATGTGTCTTCCACGACATTACGATGTTGCGCAGTGACGACCGTGGGTGTGACGTTCTCTCTGACGACAGCTGAAGCCTCAGAATCCATCGTGACATTTCATCTGATGAATAGGAAGACATGGAGACATACTTGGCGGCAGTGGATTTGAGTTTTGGGGTGCAGAGAAGCCGTTTGTCGTCGTTCATCTTTCAGCTTCTCATTTGGGAAAGACGTCTTTTATTTTAGGAAAGGTGTCATGCGACGGCGGCAACCCATTAGGAAGGAGCAGGGTTGGAAGTGCCAGAAGCTCTCTGAAGACCAAGGTACACTCACGGGTCAAAATCAACATCACAAACACAAATTACAGGATGATAATGTGCAAACAGAAATTGACAGGGTATACCGGAGTCGTTAGATCATTATCATATTCTCATCATCATGGCCTCATAAGAAGACGTCTGGGACTTCATCCAAGACATCACATCACCCACGAACCTCGTGAAGCACCCCACACCTCACCAACACGATCAAAACACCCTCAATAAACGCAGCACTCCTCCAACCCCGCGGTATACTTCGAGGCCAGGTAGTACTCCATGTCAAGGCGATCGAGCCTCTTCCATTCCTCCGCGAGCAGGCACTTGCCTCTCTCCTTCCGCCTGGTAGCAGGCCACAGGTCGACACATCCGCTCTGCATCTCGAGCCGGATCTTCGCCAGCACCTTCTGCCATTTCTCAATGGTAGCCCGCGACTTGAAGATCTCCGCGGCGATGTGCTCGCGGGTGTTGTCCTCTCGAGGACGCAATTGTTGAGGGCCCTCAAGCTGGCGCAGGCCCGCGGCGCGCTTCTTCCCCGCCAGGATCTTGAGCATGTTGTCCGAGTGATCCTCGTCGCAGAGCGAGCCCACATCCCAGGCGTCGCTCATGTGGATCTCCGGGCTGGCGTAGGGGACATCGGACATGGTGATGTCGGCCACGGCGTCGGAAACAATGTCCATGTCCATGTCGAACACGCCGCTGGAGACGTCGCTGGAGACGTCACTGGACATTTCGCTGGAGACGTCGCTCATGCTGGCGTCGGGCGAGTTGTAGGAGGCATCGTCAATGTCCATGGCGAAGCCGGCGTTGGGGACGTTGCTCATGGCGACGTCGTTGTTGTTCTGGGCCGGGGCACACATGCCGGCCATGTAGTAGTTAACAACGTTGTAGGGGCTGCTCCCATCGGTGAATTGGCGTGCCACGGCACTGTGGCTTTGTTGAATAGGGGAGGTTACGCCCTCCCAATTCCAACTGGCAACGGTCTCGAACGGGTTGGGAGCAGCGGCGGCGATGGCGGCAGTCTTCGCCTTCTCCTGCTGCTTCTGGACGTACTTGGCCTTGATGGCGCTAAGACTCTTCATGGCTGCCATTGTGTACGTAAGTTGCGTTATGAGTAGTTGCGATAAGGAGTAGAATGGATGTGTAGATAAGAGGCCTGTTGGTACCTATACCTGGGATGGATGTGGTGGTAGGCGGCCTGCAATATGAATGTAGATGTGAAGAAGATTGTTTGTTGTGGATCGTCAGGTTAGTATATGCACCACTGAAATCTGTGCGATATGCCAATTGTGATATCCTAAGATGGGATGGGGAGGTCGGAAGGTGCAGAACATATCGAGGAAAGTTGACCGGCTTATAAGCAATTCCTGGATCACTCCCCAATCATCCGGAGAAACGTCCTCGTTATGGTAGGCCAACCTTTGAAGCCAACCTTCACTATTGCGTTTTGGACAGAGACATCTCCGAAGGGAGGAGTTTGGTTGTACGATTGGGTTAAGAACCTCGTGTGGTCGATTCCTCCAGGTAGCCAGAAGAACCTGTGGTGATTCTACCTTGGTCGAGTCTGATATTTCGAGTTTTTCCCCCCAGATGGCTTCCGTGTACGTGATGCGGTGAGGGAGATTGATACCAGAAACCTTTGCGGCTCGGTAAGACTCTGCTTCCTGTGTCGACCTTGACTGGTACTCGTCACACGCGCCCTCCACAAAGGTGTCGACCGCACAGGTTAGATTCGAACAGCACAGCTCGGTCACTTCCTGATGTGACGACCATGCTTTCGCTCTGGTTTCCATTAGTGAAACCAAACATTTCAGGTTTCCCGAGCCGGACTTTTCTACGCAAAAGTCTCAAGCACGCACGTTGGTAAAGAATGTTGACATTGGTTTCTCCTAGCTTCAGCGTTCCACGCAGACGCCATCATCTCGCAACTATCTCCGAAGCCCAAGACGCCTAAGTACTTGGATGTTTTCGACATCGGTATTTGGTAGAAATGGTCTCGGCCAAAGAAATAAAGCTACACGACCTTGTACTCTCCTTTGTCTGCACTCATTGCGGCAATCAGGTCAGGCACCCTTCGCTTGCTCTCCTCAATAATGGGCACTTCATACTCCGAACCCTCGTCAACCTCATCAACCACATCTTCATCCCTCCTCCAGTTGCATCCGACCTCTGACCATTCGGTTATTGTTCCCGATGCTCTGGTGGCTGTCACCCTAAGACAGCGTTTATTCTGGTGATTGAAGCGGAAGTGGGCACGGCTCTTGCCATAATCGATGCAGAACTCGGCCATCTCCGGTATGCCACGGGTATCGCATCCTCCCCAGTCAACGAAGGTGAACTTGCGCCCGGAGTTGACGGAATATTCACCGCGGTACCAGCACGACCTTCCTTCGCAATAGTAAGTGGCAACCATGCGGTCGGCGGCGCATCCGGCGGCCAAGGTGGCGGTGATGATCGCGATGTCGAAGCGCATATTGACTGGCGATGAGGATGGCTTATATCCGCACTGATATAAAGCTACATCATTTAATGTTAATGACACGACATGTAGTCTCCCTTCATGCGACTTGCCTCGAAAGTATTCCTATAGTATAAAGCTGTGAGCTAAGCGGCGTAGTCTTGATGAGTGTAACGTACGATGAGTGTGATGGGGTGAATGAGGATTCAACTGAGGCGAAAGATCTTTGGGCTTTTATGGCCGTCGTGAGTATGGTGTCTCCATTAATTCTGTCCTCAAGCTTCTTTAGACCGCCTGTATTTGTTTGAGACGTTGCGAGCGCCGAGAACTATGATCGGGCAACGTGATGCCTATCGTGCGATCTCAAGACTGTGGGCGCCCTTGGCAATCAAGATCTTAATTGAGTGAATGAATGAGCGAGCAACGTCTTGTAACTACGAGTAGCACACCTAAATATTGCTCTAATGCTTCTAAGTTCTGTGCCCGATTGTTTTGTCTGAATCTGCAAAGTAATGATCCAAAAAATGTTACGCGGAGAGTGGGAGTTCATGAAATGATCAAAGGCCTAGTTGCCGTCCATACAACTGTGCTGCTACAGATGAGCCCGACTACCACTGCCTGAAGTAGGTTGAGTTTGATTCAATCTCATCCATTTTCTGGGGTCCCCGCAAACGACAACTTCTGAATCATGCCCAGAACATCGGCGGTCTTAGGGCTTGCCAATTAGATTCAGCTCAGACAGTAGATGCAGTCACGATGGGCGAGTTTTACTGTGACTAGGTAAAACGTGTCGCAAAATCATTTAAACTTACTTTTAGGGATAATTCGACCTGGACGTATACTTGCCTGATATGGCAAGTGTGGTATCCACATCCGCTGCAAAGCTGTGTCTCGACCATCCTTCTCGCTAGGCTGGAGATGGTTCAGCTGAGCAACCAGCACTGTCTAGACAACTACTGGCATAATGGTGGGTGTCGTGAACCTTTGTCACATGAGTCACAACTGTGGGCAACGTCTACCAACTTCACTGTGCTTCAAGGTGCGTTTGTGAGTTCGGAGGCCCGAAGCTTTCAGACACATCTTTCTCGGCCGTAATACGGTGTCAAGACTCAAATGAAGCGGAAGGGTCACCAAGTGTGTGAAGTGATAGGTCTAATACCGAAATCAACCAATGTTACAACGGGACATCACCTTGAGTGTAGGTCTTTGAGCGTCAGTGCAGGCTGTCATCTTCCTATGTCAACCACCCGGATGACCTGTGACTCAACCCAAACTCAAATCAACACGAACCACAAACACCTCGATGTTTGAGACGATGAGTCAACCACGCAGAACCGTGGACTCCCTTCATATGTTTGACTTCCTGACTGGTCATTCAACAAACACAAAAAGGTCCTGTAGCTCAGTTTGGTCAGAGCATCGTCCTGATGTCGCGTCAGATACGGCGGGGGTCGCCAGCTCAAGCCTGGTCAGGACCATCTTTTTTTCTTTATTTTTGTCCTTCGTTTCTTTTCGCTTTTGGTTCACGCCTCCTTCCTTTCTTCAACCGAGACGCCGATCTTCAATTCAAGATGAGTTTTGCTAGTCGGGCAGTGTTATTTGGCTATCCGGGCAGTGTCTACATACATGTATAATCCGAAGCCTGTTTCTAAAGCGACTATTATATTTCCTATTCTCGCTTTCGTCGTCGTTTATTATTGTTATCATCGTCGTCATCGTCGTTATCGTTATCCTTATTACTACTTCTATCGTTCTCTCTATAATCACGGATTATGGGGGACACTACCCGGACAGCCAACGAACACTGCCCGACTAGCAAAACTCTTCAAGATTGACTGACGTTGTATTTTTTCCCCTGTGTTATGATCTCGTGGTCTTTCTAGGTCAGGAGGCGCACTTGCTGACGGCAAGGCTCATATGAAGGCAACGTATTGTTGTGCTTAGCGATGCATACGCCCCTCTTCAACCACAAACAGCGACAAAGATGGACGATCAACAAGCAACATTACTTTCACAGTGTCTTTTAGACCATGATCGTGATGAGCTTGGATTTCCACAGAAGCGAACCTTATAACCATCACAGAAAGCTACCATCAGAAAGATTGGACTGGCTGTTTCGCTGTAGGAAGCACCCTCTATTGCCATTGCTGTCATATATCTAGTTGAGTGCCATTCAGGTGGCATTCAGAGGCATTGGTCTCTCTGTATAAGCTGAATGTGGTGACATACTTATCTTTCTCAACCCCGCAACAATGCCGGTGTCTGTGGCTAGAGGGTTTGGGCCAAAACTCTGTCACACAATTGGAAAATCAAATAATGGTGGGTGGTAGTTTTGGTCGTCCACAGCCTGATAGATACCCTTGCTTCGTGTATTCGCATCCGTATGAACTGGATGCACGCGGAACGAGGACAGTAGCACGGCAGGTTAGATGAAACAAAACACTTGTTCTACGGCGGCTACTGACTTTTACGGACGTTGAAGTTCTCATCACCACACCATCGCAGAAACGGAAAAGCGGAGCATACGGTATGAATTGGAAGTCTTGAAAGGATATATCTATTGACGCCTAAAAATGCTGCATCGCTAAGACTCTCTATGAGGAAGTACACTTGACACCCTTGACGCCATCAACCGTGGTCTCTTCACACTTGATCGCCGTCGTGGAGGTGAAGGTCATGGTCACGGTGCCGTTAGTCGAAGCTTCGTAGTTCACGCTGGCCTTTGGTTAGCTACTACACATAATAGGATGCTTGCGACGCAGGCTTACCTGGAGTTGAACTTGATGGGGTTGATACCGATGCCAAGACCAATGTTCATGGTGTCCTTGGTGATGGTGAATCCGCCACCGAGGCCGAAAGAGTCCGAGCCGGATTGAAGACCACCTATCAAGCAATCTGCTTAGCATCACGTTCTAGAGGCTTTCCGGGAACAAGATCTGCGTCTTCCGGTCTCTTTCCCGAGTCCATCATCCGAGCCCGGGTCGCTCCGTCCCAGCTTGACCACTAATTTACCTCCAAAAGACTGGCCCTCGGCCCAGTTGATGCCACAGCCGACTCCGATACCTCCGAAGGGAGACAACGTTCCCGCTGCGCTGACGGCGCCGGTTCCAGAAGTGGCCGTGACGTTCTTGGTCAGCGCCGTGATGTCAACAGCGGGCGTGGTATTCTGGCGCGGAGAAAGAATTCCGGCGGATGCGAGGCCAGCGAAGGCGACGAGCTTGACGAATGAGTTGAGCATCTTGAATTCCTTCTTCGTAAGACGTTGCTAGGTATCGGATGGGATTCTGGATCGTAGTCGAATTGATCGGCGGATCGACGTTGGCGCGTGGGAACGAGTGACTGTGGTGAGTGAAACTTGCGATGAACGCATCCACCACCGCGCGCGTCACGCATGGGCGGATTCGTCGGGCAGTTATATCTCGCCGCACAGCACCCACCACCGGGAAAGGGGGAGCAGCGTTGCCCCAACCTTTCATGACGAGTGTCGTGCGGCCCACCCGTCGAATGTCAATTTTTGGGGCTGATGTGACTGCGGGCTGCCCGGGGACTTGTCTCAAGAGCGGGCGCGCAATCTATTCAGAAAGTCTATTTTGAAACCCTGGTCCTGGGCAGGTGCATGGAAATGCCGAGTGAACCCCTATTTCAGGCAGACCGGTTCTTGGGAGAGACTAGACTGCCCTATGAGGTTGGGGTAATAGCATTGCTTTAAAGGCCACAGATCCTGGAATCAAGGTTGGAGTAGATAAAAGTTGTTCTTGTTCTTGTCTTCGTGATGTTCGTTTGAGAAGGTTTGACACCGACGCGAAACTCCAAGGCCAGATGTCTGCGAGTCATGAGGTACTTGAAGTTCAGCCCAAGGAGAATACCAAGAAGGTTTTTGAATGAAGCGACGTCTAGGAATGAAGTTTGATGAATAATAATGTCGATTGGGTTCTATACATTGTGTTAAAAGACACTCGGCGAGCACCGGCTGCCGGGGCCGTTTGTGTGCCGCTTTCCTCTTCCAACTCCCTTCGTATCCCCTTGATAACTTATCAGGACATAGGAATACTTTCGTTTCTAGTTTATATATGAACTGAGTTAGATATTTGACCACTCACTTCTCCCAATTGATGACCTAAGTAGGGACGTGTTTCTTCTCTCAATCAAGAGCCGGGTGAAATGACATTACTTGCACGCCATGCATGCTTCTCCTATTACTGCCGACCTCGACCACTACTGCCACAGTCTTGCAGCTGGCAGTCAGCAAAAGCTTCATCATGGCGCTGTTTTACCTGAGTGTCTTCATGACTTTTGCTTGACCACATAGTCGGAATCGGCTATTGTCAGTCATGCGATCCGTAGGTCAATAGGATCCTGTTTGATGCTTCTGAGCAACTCCAAATCAATTATCAACTCAAAGCACTTGCAGCGCAGCTAGTTCATGAACCTTGTGAAGGGATCGTCTCGGAAGAATCAGGCTTGTCAGAGTCTACGAAACCGAGCGTTGGTTCTTGGAGCCTGAACTAAATACCTAAATACCAGGCATTGTTCAGGAAATCTGCTATGAAATTCGCAATAGTACCTTGCAAGCCACGCTGCGCCAGACTCTTCTCGCGTCATCAGCGTAGAGGAGTGCAATGTCCATGGCTGTGCCCCAACTGTACTTGCATGCTGATTACCTTTCATTGGTTGCGGCTCGTCTTGGTTAGACCGAAACTGCACCTCCTGCAGTCCCCTTCAGTGGCGAAGTAACCACACTATGGTTGCCTCGTCTTGGTATGATACTTCCATTCAGGTATAAAGGAGCCCTCATCCCCCGTTCGTTCTTACGAGGGTGTCAAAATTCGTCCATCGCTTTCGCCAGCTGCACTTTCGGACCAATCATCACCACATCACCGATCAAAACACCATGAAGCTCCTCAACTGCAAACATCTTCAAATTGAAGAATTTTACGGCCGATCAATTCCCAAATCATATGCTATCTTGTCTCATCGATGGGAGCACGAAGAGGTTACCCATCAAGATCTCCAAACCCCGGGACTGGGCATGACGAGAGCAGGCTGGACCAAGATCAACGACTTTTGTCGGGTCGCTCTCGACAATGGCTACGAATATGGTTGGGTCGATACTTGCTGCATTGACAAGCAAAATCTCGCGGAGCTTACCGAGGCCATCAACTCAATGTTCAGATGGTACGCCAATTCGTCAGTGTGCTATGTATATCTGTCCGATATTCTGTCCGGAGAGCCCATGGAGAACTCGCTATGGTTTACTCGCGGGTGGACACTGCAAGAATTGATCGCCCCATCCCGGATGATGATCTTCGATAAAAACTGGGAGTTCATTGGAACGCGTGATTCTCTCTGCGACGTTATTCAACTACGTTCACGCGTTGATAAAGAGATTCTCGGCGACACCGCGTCGACTCGAAACATAAATCATATGCTATCGAGAATTTCCGTAGCCCGCAGGATGTCCTGGGCCTCGGAACGCACCACGACACGTGAAGAAGACCGTGCTTATAGTCTCCTCGGAATATTTGGTGTCAATATGCCGATGCTATATGGCGAAGGCAACCGTGCTTTCATCCGTCTTCAGGAAGAAATTGTAAAGGAGACTAATGACCTATCGTTATCCGCATGGACGCGGCAAGAAGATTCCCGCGACAGCCCAGCAAACACAACGGAAGGGACCGCTAGGGCGAGACTGCCCGGAGAAGAAGCGTCCACGCCTTGTGGAATCTTTGCCACCTCGCCTGACGAGTTCCGGCTTTTGAGTGATCTTGTGCTAAAAAGAGATGTAATGTATAATCCTGAGGTGCGTACATGTCGTTATGGAGATGTCTGCGGTCTACTGACCTCCCAAATTGCCGAACTAACAAGTCCTCAAGTTCTCAATCACCAACAAGGGATTGAAAATAACGATCCAGGCTACGAATTCTAAAGAAAACATCTGGCGCATCTCCCTAGGTTGCAGGAAATCAGACGATAGTCCTCGAGATACCATTGGCATCTTATTAAAGGAGCTAGGTGGCGGCGAATTCGTGAGATGGGATGCTCACCGCCACATTCAATGGCAAGGCGATAATCAGGGACACGAAAATACTTTTTACGTCAAGAAATTTGCGGATGGGGTTCGAATTGATCCAGTAAATTGTTGCACATTTCAATTCCAGGCCAACGGCAACATGAGGTTCGATAATGCAACCCCGAAGGGCAATTGGAGTTCGCAGATGGCTAAGTTCATTACCGAAGGGGTAGACGTCTTCGAAGGGTTTGTCTTTTGCCATGCTAAAGGCACATACAAGGACGAGGACGTCCAAACGTTGGTTGTTGCCTGCGGATTCGATCCTAGGAGTAGGCAAATGTGGGCCTGTCTGGGTTCTGCTAAAGGACCAAATAAAGACTTATTCGAAGCTGCGAAATCTGGAGATACGCACAGGGTGGGCAATCTCGGCCGCTCTAGGGGCAACATATCTAACAGCACATCTGAGAAGCTTCCTAAGGCACGGTTGGCGGAAGCTTTAAGAGCTCGAATGCATACGGCGCCCCGGTCAGACGGCGGTGAGGGCCTCGATATCTCTTTCGAAATCATAGGTCTGTTTGGAAAACGTCTTTCCTAGGTTTCAGAATTCCTACATGACCTACCAAAGGCACAGCAGCTCGATCAAATACCTATGGAATGATTACCTTGGTCAAATTACTGAGAGTCATTGTTTTCCCTTACATTAATTCTTCAATCGTCCCAGAGGACACATAAACACCACTCAGCCCCAATCATCTCGGTAACTCACACGAAATGTGTGTTGAACGAACGTCTGCAATCATCGGTGTTTTCTCTCGCCAATCCTAGCACGAAGCTATTTTAGGCCTTCCTGATTTGGCGAATTCTTACCGTTGCCCTGGTAATGATATGTAAATTCAGTTATGAAAAACAATGGCTACGTTTCATATTGCTGGCGAGGTTTCCCATAGTGAAACACCACAGAATTATCAGATAAGCAGGCACCTACGACAAGATATTTCCAGGAGCAGACTTCCTAAATGGTACTTTTGAATGAGATTTCATAGGATTCATCCCACCTTGGTAAACGTGCAAGTACCGTACTCGTTTTCGCCTGCACCGATGAACTCTTCAGCACTCAATGAGCACTTGCTTATCATCTTTTCGTTCCTCAATCAATGGCATCGCTTCTGATCGTTCTTTAGCCAGCGGCTTGAGGTATTACATGCATAAATACCATCCAGCACTTTCTTTGATGGAAATTCTTTCCCTTTCCTTACCCCTCGATACAATTGCTTGTTTGTTCTCTATTTTCAAGTGTCTGTTATCTTATCCCTGAAGGGGAAAAGGGCGAAGCCAAACCTAGCCTCTATTTCTCATGCGCCAGGTTTAGGAGTGTAGGTCTCCGCAAACAAGTAAACGCGTCTGGATACATATTTTGCTGTTGATCATGGGGCTGATTCACGCCAACATGCCAAAATGAACTGATCTACCCCTTGCAGCTCATATCACTGCCAACCACGGAATTATTTGTCATGCTGCGTGGCGTTTCTTATTAAGTCTCATGGTACAAATCATATGGATAATGGATTGAGGAACTATTTCGAACATTTCATGAATGCTGGGCTCAAGACCAACTCAGAGGGCTTACCCGTCTTCATTCCCTCCGCAACGCCACCTTTTCTGACGTATTATCCATGCATACGCTAGGGACGATCAGCAGACTCCTCCGACGTACAGTTCGCACACAGATAGCTTGCCATAGAGATTATGAGTCGAGAGGCCTTCTAGATTTGTTAATTGCAGACCATCGAGTTACAAGAATGACTACGATGGAATTGATTCATTCGCTTGCTGAATTATCATACAAGCCCCCCTCGTCAAATTTATGCTTCTTGACACAGTTCAAAGACCCCTACTTTCGGATTTCAAGCCGTTTGGGTGTCTTGCACAAGATGGCACGCCTATGACCATGCCCGATTGTCGATATGTATATAATCTTCCAGCATGCTCCTAGCAAGACAAGGACCAGAGCCAAATACTGGACGATCCACGTCACTCCGATATAGGTTAAGTCAACTTACAAAGAGATCACGCCACTCCGAGCTCAAATTCAAAGCTTACGGTGCAGGGAGCTTGCAGTCCACCATTAGCTACTATCCCTCGTCGTCCGTTGTCTTCGCCCAGTTGATACAACGCGAATAAACCACCACCGCTCTTGAGAAAACAACAACTCTGATATACGCCGCTGTTTACCACTTGCAGCACGAAAATATAACCATCGGTCCTTAGTTTACTTGCTGCAGAAGATGAATGGGCAAAGAAAAGTATCATTTGTGCCGTCGAGGATTCAGCCATCCCCTCTTCTCACAATTTATACCAATCCCACAATGCGGCAGGTTAGTCACCTTCATTCTCAGTTCTCCCACACCCAAACATCCACATGTGTACCATATTTAAATCGCCAAAATTCTTACGCAAGTCAAAGATGCAGCCAACAATGGATGTACAGTTCTTGGGACCTGAAGTTGTGCGCGAACGTTATTCACAAAACGTGATTGGCTAGGTCTTTGCCTTGGATTTGCACGACTTCAACCACTGCTTGTCGAACACTTGCCATTGGCCTTTCCCAGCGTCTAGCCTCGGAGATTTCCCTCATATATTCGTAGACGATTCGTTACAATGTCGCTTGGTGTCTTTCCAGACTCTTCCATCCACAATGGATCACAGTGACACAGAGTCGCCAATACCCCAACCGTTTACCCTCAGCGAGTATGGTCCGAGTTGAAGTGAAAGCTCGCGATCGAGACCAGACCACTTGCAATCGTGCCGTCGATTCGTGCCGTCGATCTCTAGACCCTCAATCGCTTAGGAACATCAATAAATACTCTCCACCTCGCACGGTAGCCAAATCAAAAACCACGTCACTCCTCGGCGACGTGCTTCCACCATGATCCAGCACCCACCCATCCAGCAAGCTGCATCAAAATAACATCCATAATGCCACCCATGTCTTCTTTAAAAGCAAACCCTAATTCACATGTGCCAGAAACCTCCTAAACAGCAATCGTGCTCGTACTCATTCTTTGGCGTATCACACTACGCTGATTGCCTCTGCAAGCTTCCGACTAGCCGCAGCAACTCGGTGTTGCGGCATCACCACGTCCAACGCTCGACCTCAGCCCATTGTCGTCCATATCCCCTACCTCTCTCGGTTCCTACCTCAGAGTCAGTCACCCAAATATACCCTGGTCAAGTAGTCCGAGGGTACCAGGCCATGGTCCCAAGGACCCCAACAGCGATGAAGCATATGCGAGCCTCCAATGACGGACCACACCCCATACTCTACCAATGGCCGTAGCCGATTCTGGTCATAAATCATACTCACACAATGCCTTTCGGCCTTAAATACCCCCCGGCTCGAAACAAAAACGACCAGTCCGATCCTGCACGTCTAACTCCGAGCAACGCGCGTGCATCTCGCTCTACATGAAACATCACGGCCAACAAACCAGACCCCGGACGCGGACGCCAAAGTGTCAGCCAGCACGCCGATAAGTCTATTCTCAAAGAGTGTTTACACAGCCCGAAGCCTGCAGCAGCAGGTCCCCAGACCAAGTTACATCGAATACGAAATGCCTAGTGAAGCATGTTGTCATGATACATCAAAGTCCCTTTCTCATCCAGTGAATCGCCCAGCGAGACGCCGTTTTTGTCATGCATGTGTACATGAAGACCCTCCCCCCTAATCTAAATGCTAAGTACGGAGTAAGTCTGTATTCAGACCCCGAAATCATGTCCTTTCATATCCCGTATCCTTTCTCATATCCCGTTGTCTCATAAACCGTTCGCCATGTCTTCAAGAGAGAAAAAACAAGTAAAGCCAATGTCCGTCTAGATGTTTACCCCTGGACGCCCGCAGCATCATTGCCTCTCTCAGCGTACAAGCCGAGCAAGCCCCCCTGTCTACGCATCCCCGTTGCCAATGCAAAGTCCCCGAAAAAAAGAAAGGACACTCGAGAAGAGAAAAAAAAGTAAGAATGGCCAATGGGTGTGTCGCACCACACCGGATACGGATCACATGAGGATCCTTCACAGCACGATGGGATTGTGGGGGTTGGTCCCTTGGTCGGCCGTAAGCTCCAAGAACTTTGAGCACGGCGGAAGTCTCACACGCGATCGATGCGAGCTGGCAGGCCACGAGCGAATCGAGTCGTAAAAGACGAGTCGCGCAGGTGTCGATGCAGCGGCGAGACGTCGCAGGTTCTGCCGGCAGGGGTTGGACTTGAGCAGCGCGATGCGGGGCGGAGAAAGACTCAATCTCCGGACAGGCTCGGAGTTTTGGCGCCTGCGCCGGATGGGGCCGGCTGATAATGACAGCGGTGACTTGCCCCGCTCCCGCATAAACTGAATGCGTGCGGGCGGGTGAGGATCCGTCGGTGTGCGGGGCGGCGGGGAGGCGGACGACACAGAGTTGTGGTCTCCTACTGCCTCACGGTTGTCGGTCTCCGAAAGACGCAAAGAGACGGTGCGGCACTCGAGTGATTGGCTGTTTTGAAAGTGTCCCCGTGATCCGAGAGGCTCGTCCATATCTCTTCTGAACTGGGACGTAGCTGCTCTTGTCTGCAGGCGCCGCCTTCGCCCACACTCGGAGTTGAGTGAGTTCATGAGCTTTTGAAGCACTGCCCATGGAAAAATGACGGTACCAGCCTCCCAGGCTCTGCCGGCGGAAAGCTCTGCGGCGAAGAAGCTTGTCCACGCGCGCGCGTTGGAACAAGGATCGCCGAGGACCATGCTCTCCGGGGTGTTGCGCATGCGAAGCATCAAGTCGGCCCGCTCCCGTCTTGAGAAAGGGACAAAGGGTTGAGACGGTGCGTTGACCATGTGTTGAAGAAGGGACAGGGCCTCGGATGCCTTGAAAAACTCGGCATACTGGCCGCCTAAGGGAAGGTATGTCTGGCGATAGCATGTAATAGAAGGTTCCATCCGGTTTGGGCAACCGCCGGACGTCAAACAGAGAGTGACGGCTCTGTTATCTCGCGTAAGATTGACAGTGTAGTTGTGATGCGGAGAGGCGGGTTCTTGAGAAGAGGCTCGTTGAAGGTTCTCTTCAGCCTGCGGCATCAGGGCAGCATGCGAGTGCCGCTTGTAGTCGTAGTCTGCCGTTTCCGAGCCGGCTCGATCGGAGCGAAAGCTCTGCAGGTTGCATCCGTCGGAGTACGACCGGAGGTGGGAAGGGCCGTGCCGTGCCGGCGTCAAAGGCTGCACATGCGGATCAGACGTGAAGGACGGATCGAACTTGGTTGGCGGTGTCTCGGGTCCGAAAGACGACGTCCTTGTCCTCACCTCCGATGGCGTATCGTGACGAAGTTCAGGCGTGCCGTCTGCGGACAGCTGGGTAATGTCTGGGGAGTATCCAGTCTCGTCAGGCGTGCCGTGTGTTGACTTGGCGTATCCCGTTGGAGGGCGGAAACCGAAGTACGAGTTGAGTTTACTGACTGTGTGGGCCGTTGATTCGTCTATGTCCCATGGAGATGCTGGAGAGCGAGCCACAGTGGGCCACTTGGCGAGGGAAACTTGTCCCTCGATATTCCTTCGCGGCATAGAGCGATACATGGAGGACATGCTGAAGGACAAAAACAAAAACGTAAAGAAGAAGAGTTTCGGAAGCAGAGAACCCGTGAGAAAAGAGCCAACATGGGCCGCACACTTGCCGGCGGACTGGTCATATATACGGAAGATGCTCTCCATCAAAGACCAACCAAACGATCGGTCCAAAGGGGGGGAGCGGTCAGCCAACTGGAGCACACCGAGACATGGTGTCTTGCGTCCTCCCCGCAGCAGCCAATCCCTCAGCAGCCAACATACCAAGGGCCTTATTTTTCTTCTTCTTTCGCATCCAACGCACGACACTTTGGAGGAGGAGTTGGTAGGGCTATCCTCGTCGATGGTATGCGCTGAGGTAAATGGCCCCCGCCTGACCGGGCACTTGGGAGACACAACACCATCTCGTGTGTTAGTGTGCGCAAGTGTCTTCCACAGCCTCGATGGCCCTTGTCGCCTCCCTGCATGCCTCCCGAGAGATCGACCTTGTGCTTATGCAAAAAGCAAGGTGAAAACCAATCAAGGAGCCCGGCAACCACTCCCGCGTGCTGCTGGCCGGTTCAGAGCCTCGTGTCAACCGGCCGAAATTGTGGCATTGCCGATTGATTGCATGCGTCGCTGCCCGAGGGAGGATGACGGCAAAAGCAAAGTTGGTCTCGAGGGCCTGTGAGTGGCCGGGTGCTGGCCCCCCTCCATGCCCTTCACACCCCCATTAGCGGGCTGCAGGCGCGGAACTGCACGATATATCATATTTGGACCATGCGTGGCGGCACGAAACAAGCCAAGTCCATCCGAACAGGTAGGGCGGGGCAACAAGACCAAGATGCGATGATGCGTTGGGTGCATATGACGGCTGCGTTGTTCGTCTGACATTCGCCTGGAGATTTGTTCGCTTGCGCTGAATTCTCGGTTAGGACGTCCCGAAAAGCCAGGAATGGAGTCTCGGGAGGCTGACGTTTGAAAAAATGAAAAAAGCGTCGGCGGCGGGATCCGTAGTCTGCTCACCGCTGGATGAGAGACGGGAACATGGCGTGAGCGTCTTGGAAGAAGCAAGGCGAGGAAAAGCAAAGATGGTCGTCCGAGCGCCGGGATATGAGACCCTCAGAGACAGGACGAGACAATGGCATCGCGCGAATCAGAGATGTGCTAAATTAATAACCGCAGGGAGCGTGGTATATAGCAGTGGCCGTCTCTGCAGGCCAGTCACATCGGAGCTTTGAGTGTTTGGCGACGTGACGGGCGGCGTTTGTTGACGCGGTGGAGGGCGGGCTGCCATGTGTCACACAGATTGATTGCGGTGGATTCCTGGAAGCCGCGTTCAGCCGTGACAGAGTCAGACAGGTTGCCAAAGGATGTTAAATGGCGACGAGACAGGAAAACAACGACAGGGGACGGGAGCAGGAGTGATAGGTTGCAGCGGAACAGCGGAGGGCAGCGGCCGGAGACGGGGACGGAGGGACGCAAAGTGCCGGCTGCGACGTGACGCAGTGCAACGCAAGGCGCGAAGAAGAAGCGACAGAGACAGGAGGGAGGGTACGGATACTGCGTGGCAGAGGTGATGGCAGATGTGATGCGACCTGGAGGACCGTGGTTGTTTGCTTTTGAGTGAGTTGCGTTGCAGCTGAAAAGCTCCGAGATGATGTTTTGGTGTGGGAGGGCGAGAAGCAAGACCTGGGAATACTCCGTAGTGTGAGGGTGGGTGGTACGGTGGGAAGAGACCTGAAGAGGAACCGAGTCGCAGAGAGCTGTGAGTGTGTGTGGAGGACGCGGCAAGCGACGTGATGGAGGTGGTGGTGAGGCGGTCCAGGGGCAGCGTCGTGGTGCATGTGTTGGTGTGCCTGTCTGTCCCGTCGCTTGTCGTGTGTGCAGTGTGCAGCGTGATGGGAGGTGGAAGTGGAAGAAAAGAGTGGTTCACCTCATGTGGCTGAATTTGCAGGAAGCACTGTGAGGTCGCAGCGTTTGCGAGAGCCCCGCCACAAATGTTTCTCTCGTACGGATACAGAAGGCGCCAGCCACTTGCACCTGCAGCGTAACACTTGGACAACTTCCAGGAAGGACCAGGTGCATTCCTCCCCATGAGGCACCTGCCCGTCACCATGAAGTCGCACTTTCCACGACTTGGCCTCATGGTGGTTTCCCATCAGTTCATGGCAGGTGGGGGCCGGTGAGCAAAAGTCCCCGATGAACTCCACTTGCATTCGACCTACACTACACTGTACCTGCTGCTGCTGTCGTTGTCGTTGTCGTTATTGCCGCTGCCAATGCTGACAACTGTGACGGTGGGTTGCAACCACCTTCGCACCTTCCGTCCGATGTCATTGGATCTTGCCCAAGGTTATGACTGGTCTCTTGTCAAAAAGTGGTCAACTGCGCCCTTGACATTGACATGAACGACATCGACGACATGAGCGACAGGGCCCTTTGGCCCCTGATGGAAGCCATGCACCTTCCTCATTGGACAATCGAGCGGCTGCCTGGAAGTCAATCCTTGGTGTACCTGCCTAAGCCTTGCGAACCAACATCAGCCCAGAGGAACGCCTTGCCTGTGCGGAGAAGCACGTCGAGCATAACAGAACCTCCATCGGTTGACTCATTGCCGGCCAGACGTATGAGTATTACTCTCTGTACTTTGGCGAAATCATCAAACCAGCTTATAAGACTGTCGAATCGCCTCGAGTGATCAACGCCATTGGCATCGGCATAAGCATTGGCATTGGCATCATCATCAGCCAAAACTACAAATCCATTATCAAAAAAAAAAGCACATTGAATCATCCACATTACACGCAACGTCGCAAAGAACATCGGAACCCGAGACTTCGCACCAGGACCCGAAGGACAGCAAAGACGACGAAATGGCCGCCGCTGCTACCGTCCAACTGACAACGCCGTCCATCATCGGTGCCAATCAGCCCTATGGCATGTCGCCAGCCACCAGCATGGGTGACACGGACAATGTCACCGTCGCCGACATGGAAGAGGCAATCCGGCTCGCTCCCCTCTGCCGCGAGGCATTAAACCTGCTAGACGTAGAGATGCCTCGTTTCAACCACTCATATGCCTTCACCGCAGACGAGATTCTGGCCCTTCCTCTTGACACAGTTCGCATCCCCGACGAGTTGCACGGCTTGCCCCGCCGGAAATCTACGCGATCTTCCCTCGCATCTGCCATTGCGACTCTGCTGTATCCCGCCACCCACGAGAAAGCTCTGTCTTCCGTGATCCGGTACGACGCTGCTCGTGTGAGACTGCGCGCGTGGGTCGCACTGCAGCGGAAGTACGACATATTTGCCGCCACCAAACGGAACGGCCACAGCTTCCGCGGCTTGACTGGCGGAGCGGCTCCCGGTGTGCATGCCCCATTCTGGTCATCCCGGATCCTTGCTCAGGGCCCGTGGGACCCGTCAAAACTTCCCGTCTCGACCGCTGGCCCTAGGGCCATCCCGATGCCCGTCGCCGTCGCTGACGCCGCCGACCTGGCACCCTTCTTCGACCACCTCGAGCTCGGCGGCACCCACGAGCTCAACGAAAACTCTGCTGGAGCTGACCTCGATAATGGCAAGGGCGAGCCATACTACGGCGTCAAGGGCGCCGAGTTCCGCAAAGGAGTCGTCTACGAGGATGGTCGCATGGACCTCTGCAAAATGGTTGTTGGCCCAGACCACATCGGCAGCCTGATGGACAGCTTACGGCCGAACCCCTTCGTCCGACATTTCCTGCTGGGGAACAACATCATTGGCCCGGTTGGCGCTCAGGAGATTGCCCGCTTCATCAAAGACTTGCCTGATCGCATGGACACTTGGTATCTCGCTGGCAATTGCATCGACGCCCCCAGCTTCAAGATCCTCGTCGATGCCATGGTCACGTCCGACGCCGTCACAAACATTTGGCTGAAACGCAACCCGCTGGGCGCTGCGGCCGCTGCAGATGTCTATCGACTCATCACCCAGACGAAAAACCTTCGCACGTTGGACCTTGACCAAACGGAGCTCGGGGACGCCGGTCTCGCAGAGTTATTCACTCGTCTGGCCATGTACTCCGATCCCTCCGGCCGTAAGCTGCCCCTGCGACATCTTTACTTGAACGGCACCGGTATGTCGACAACGGCTGCCGCAAGGCTTGCATCTTTCTTGGCCTCTCCAGCCTGCGGTGTCACCTCGCTTTACCTGTCCTGCAACCCACTCGGCGACGCAGGCGTGCAAGCACTGGCCGAGGGCGTTCGTCAGGCTCCTCAACTGACTCGCTTGTCACTTCAATCAACCGGTCTGCACACGGCGGGTGCCATTGCCATCTGCAATGCCGTCGCATCGCATCCTAGGATTCGCTTCCTTGACGTTGGTCAGGCATATGCGACCTTGGACCTCGGCCAAGCTTGGAACTACATCGAGGACGCTGTCGCGCCCTCCATCATTGAACTGCTGTCGACTAACCAGGTCATCGAGTACCTGAACCTCGGCCATTGCCCGATCACACCGCCGGTCCTACGGGAGATCGACGCGGCTGTCTTGAAGTCTTTGCTGCTGTACTACGATGCTGAGTCTATCCTGCCAGACACGACGATCAAGGAGCCTAGATTCAATCCGTCAGCCGATCGGACAATGCCCAACCTGCACTCATTGGGGGCACTAACCAAGGATCAAAAAGCCGTCGAGAAGGCAGTCGATGACCATCTTGAGGCCAATGTGAAAGCCAAGTATGGCAGCGATATGACTTACTCCCGGTTCATGGATGAGGAGAGGCGGTGGATCGTAAACGACAAAGCTGATGTGCGGAAAATTGACTCGGTGTACCGCAATCGCGATGCCGGTTACGCGCGCCGGCGGCTCAAGGCATTAGTGAAGGACTGGGACGAGAACGACGACACTCTGGACCGAGTGATGAACGCGCAGGGTCCATTTTGCACCCGACGCAAACCTGTTGATATTGCGAATGCGCAGGGTCCTGTTTGCACCCGTCGGAAACACTGAATGGGGACCGTGGATGCTGCGTAGGGAAAAGCCATTAGCGAGATGGTTGAGGAGAAGTTATGATGCAGTCGGGCGACATGGGCCCGCCTCGGAAGCAAGGTCGCATTGACGGAATGACCTCGCGCACGGATGATGCTCGAACCATAGGTTGCCAAAAATGCCTCCCCTCCATCCATCAGTCAATTCATTCAGGTCTATTAGTCTAGTTGGTTAGGACGTCGGATTCTGATCGCATTAGTCTCTTCCGTAGGCCCAGGTTCGAATCCTGGATGGACCTAATTCTTTTGCTGTTGGCGGTGTATGAGCTCAGCGTGGCTCTTGTTTACAATTGAATTGGTTTTTACTCTTCAAAGTGAGTTTGACAGCTCGTGGAATGCATGTAACGAGGGCTTCGGAGAATTGCCTATCAGCGAGGAGGCTTGTAAGCAGATGAAACCCTGCACCTGACTTACATAAGCACCAACGTCATTGCTTGGGACACGACCCTGAGAGACATCCGTCAACAATCAACAGATCGCCCAGAGAAGCACCAATCGCGCGTCGCAGCTCGTTCCAATTCCAGCGCCGGCCGCTTGTGACTCGATCGCATTCCAATTACCCAGTGAAACCACATTCTCAACCATCATTCCCCTTCTCACATTCTTCACACAGCGAGACAGGTCTCTGGTCATCGCCCACGCGCGTGCTCCGATCCCACACCCACGTCGGGTCCCGAATACGCCATTTCTCCATCACTCGCACCCCTGCAAGGTCACTCCCGCGCCCACGATACCGCAAAGTCTAATTGATCAACCACACGGAATTTTTACCCATCTCACTCCATTACCGGGCCGATCACTTTTTTTTTATTGTGCCAAAAAAGAAACGAGGGACCAAAAAAAAAAAGCTAAAGCACGCATGCCCCGAGCATGGCGCCGCTGAAGCGCAAACGACCCCACGAAGACCCGGATCCTCCGCCCCCCACCTCCTCCACCACCACCACCGCAGCCGCCGCTCCCACTCCGACCGCTGCCGCCGTCGCCGGCGCAGCCGACTCGACGCGTCGCGCAACGCGTCAAACTCCGATCCTACCCCCTCCGATCCCGACCTCGCAGTCCCAGGCCGCCGCCGCCGAGGACAAACGCCGTCGCTCCTCAGCCTCGACGAACCCCAGGCCGCAGCTGCACAAGATCTCGGAGACGCCCATCCCGATCCCGGTGCCGCCCTCATCGTCATCGTCGACGACTGCGCAGTCTGCAGGCCAGAATCCTCCAGCTGCTACCGCCGCCGCCGCCGCACCCGAACCCCGCGCGAGCCGACGAAAAAGCGGCACGGCCGCTGATACCACCGCCGCGATGGGCGCCGCCATCAAAGAGGCCAAGGAGAACGTCCGGCCGGTGACGCTCGTCGCGCCCAAGATCACGTACCAGGCCTCGCAGCCCACGCCGCACCGCACGGGGGGCAGCCTCGTGCGGCCCAGCCCGCCGACGAGCCAGCCGCCGATAACATCGCACTTCCGTCCTGTGGCGAGGCAGCCGTACCATCATGGCATACCGGCGACGGTGACTCATGTTCCTGTGCCGGTGCCGCCGACTTCGACGCCGAAGCAGCAGCAGCAAGCGCCGCCGCCGCAACAGCATACGCCGGCCCCTCCGAAGCCTACACCCTCGAAACCTCAACCGCAGACGCATACACAAACGCACACCAAACCGCAGACGCAAACAACGCAGGCGCAAACATCCACGCCCCGGGCGGTGGACAAATCCGCCCCGCGTACAGACCGCAACATCGACAAGGTCATCCTCGGCAACATCTGCTTCCGCGCGTGGTACCCCTCTTACTACGGCAAAGAGGTCCTCGGCGACGCCTCCGTCAGCGGCAAGTCCGGAGCCGCCACCGCCGGCACGACATCAGGGAAAAACCCACCGGCCGCAGGAGCAGGAGACGGCGCGAAGAACCAGCACCGCAAGGGCGCCGACGCGCCGATCCTCGACAGGTTGTACGTCTGCCCCGTCTGCTTCAAGTACTCCAAGGAGCTCGTCGCGTGGTGGGGCCACGTGCGGATGTGCGAGCGCGCGGGAGCGGTGCCCGGCCGCAAGGTGTACACGCACCCGCGCGGGCGGCGGCTGGTGCGCAAGGAGATGCCGCGGCAGGGCGGGAAGAAGGGGAATGTGGCGGCGAGGTATACGGAGGAGGTTGTTACGGATGAGGGGGAGTGGAGTGTGTGGGAGGTTGATGGGGAGCAGGATGTTGTGAGTTCTATCCTTTTGGTTCCCCCTTACTGGAAAGCCATGCTAACTTTTCTGGGTTACAGCTCTTTTGCCAGAATCTGTCGCTATTCGCAAAGTTATTCCTCGATAACAAATCCGTCTTCTTTGACGTGCGCGGCTTTAACTACTTTCTCCTCGTCTACACACCCCCTCCTCCCAAACCCGACCCGGCCGCCAACCCCCCAGCCGCGGCGGACCAGCAACAGCAACCCCCGCGCCCGCACATCGTCGGCTTCTTCTCCAAGGAGAAGATGTCATGGGACAACAACAACCTGGCCTGCATCCTCGTCTTCCCGCCGTGGCAGCGCAAGGGGCTCGGCGCGCTGCTGATGGGCGTCTCGTACGAGATCTCGCGGCGCGAGGGCGTGCTCGGCGGGCCGGAGAAGCCCATCTCGGAGCTCGGCCGGAAGGGGTACAAGCGCTTCTGGGGCGGGGAGATTGCGCGCTGGCTTCTCGGCTGCGGGACGAACGAGACCAACAACGGAGAAGTGGAGAGGGAGTTGCTGGTCGACGTCGAGGACTGCTGCAAGGCGACGTGGATTGCGCTGGAGGACTGTCTGATCACGCTTAGGGAGATGGGGGTCGTTGTGGAGGGGGGCACGGGGCCGGGGAAGCCGCCTGCGAAGCGGAAGAGACAGGGGGCGGACGGGGAGGAGGGCGAGGACGAGGATGTGGAGATGGAGGATGCCGGGGAGGAGGAGGCGGAGAAGCGCGATGTCCCGAGGGTGAGGGTTGACAAGGAGGCTGTCTGGGCGTGGGTGCAGGCGAATAAGATTAGTCTTGAAAAGGTATGCGATCCGGACGGGTTCGTGGAGGGGTATGCGATTAAGGAGGTTGAGGAGGATGACGATGAGGAGTAAAAAGGCGGTGCTCCGTTACTAGGTTTGGCGCTTTTATTTGAGTTATGATATCCCCATGATTGCCGTCATCCAAATTCTGCCGCATTCGTATCCAGTGGCTGAGGTGTGATGCTGTTGCGTTGCGTAACAGGGAACGGGAAACAACACGAAGGTTGTTGCGGTCCAAATGACTGCGTGCAAATGTGTCGAGATTTAGCGAGAGCTTCAGCTTTAAGATTAACGAGGATGACATTCAGCCCTCTCAACTATCCTCCATTTGAAAGCCCTGTATGAGGTTCGAGCCTTCAAGTCGGTAACATATGAACGTCGGTATTCAAGACCTAGCCCTGTTGGGGTTTGTCCGTACTGCATGAAAAGTGTATTTCAAAGTTCTAGTCCAGACCTGTCAGGCCGGCTTGTTCGGATGGGATGAAGAACGGTAAGATGCTATTGTGTAGTTGCAGTTTCACATGTAGAGAACATGAACCTTGTTCCTGTTGACTGGTTCGGCTTGTGCGCGCACCTGCACTCGGACCCGTAGCTAATTTCTAATCGCTCTGGAGAGAACTTTGCTTCTAAAGAGCTAAATTCATCTAAAAAGCCATTTGGTCTCTGAAGTATTTTTGTCATGGCCTACCTGAAGAGGCAACTGACTGCGAGCTCCGGCTTTGCCGGCATTTGCTCCCAAGCAGCCGTCTAAAAGGGCACGACCTCAGGTGAAGATGTTGAATGCCCAAAGAGTCAAGGTTATTACTGAAATCAAGTACCGCAGGTACGAATGCCAAACATACAGTAGGATACCATTACGGACATCAACAACCTCAACATGACTGAAATCCACCACTCTGCCGCTGTTCCAGGCGCCAATGGCACCACACGGAACATCTCCAACGTCTACAGCAGAGTCGATCACTCCTCGACAAACAAAGGCCATTCTGAAGCAAAACCCCTCGTCTCCTCCTGGCTTCCCACCTTCCACGACACCCTATCCCCGCTCATGCGCTGGACAGGCCATTACCCAGACAAATTACAAGACTACTATCTCAACTTTGCGCGCGATGCCGTAGTCCCCCGCCTCAATCCGCCTCGCCCGGCCGACTGGCCCAAATACATCGGCACGCACGACCATGCGCCCTACGAGATCAGCATCGCCTTTGCGCCTCGCAAAAAGGCCAAAGTGCGATTTTCAGTACAGCCGCTCGTGGATAGCCCCAGGGACGATGATCCCCTCGGCCAGAAGGAGCTACGCAAGAAACTCGATGATATGGCGATTGCATGCCACGCGGACCGCAAGCGCCAGGATGCCTTTCTCGACGCAGTCTTCCTTACGGATGAGGAGCAGGCCGGCCTGATTGAGAAGAGCGGCGCGGCTGGTACGCTGCCGCAGCAAAACGTTTTTTGCGCGTTTGATCTCGAGCCCGCCGATGAGAACGGGAGCCCGACTATTCACATGAAGACGTATCTGTTTCCGCAGCTCAAAGCGCTCGCAACAGGCCGGGGTCTCATGGACATCACAGAGTCCGTTCTGGTTCGACTTGCCGATGGCGACAAGGCGCTGCTGACTGCCTGGGAGATGCACAAGACGTTCCTCAACACCGACGGCAAGGATAACCTCATCCACTTCTTCGCAATCGACGCCGTGGCGCCGCATATGAAGCCTCGCTTCAAGGTCTACACCCACACGCACGTCAACTCGCTCGCCTCAGCCCAGCACGTCATGACGATGGGCGGCCGCCTCCCCACACCCAAGTTTCTGAACACTGTCTGGCCCCTGCTTATGGATATGGAAGACGTCCCCCTGGCCGAGAGAGACGGGCTGCAGAAGCCGCTCGCCGAGCCGGATAGTAAGTACTGCGGGCTCAATCCCACCTTTGAGTTGGTGCCGGGCAGTGCGGTCCCGCATGTGAAGATGTATGTGCCGATTTGGCAGTACGCGCGCGATGAGCCTGGGGTTGTGAGGCGGTATCAGCGCTTACTGGAGACGCAGGGGTTGGGGGACTATGATATGGAAGCGGCTGTTCAGTGCACATTGTGAGTATTATCCCTGCTGCGGAAGGCATCTTCCAGAGGCTTAGATCCTCGATGACAATAACTAACCGATCCATAACACAGAGGTGACAAGAGAGACACGGGCATGCATAACATGGCATCAATTGTGCCTACTGGCGATGGAGAGAGTGTTGCGTTCACTGCCTACCTTGGACCAAGGTTTTGGGAGTAAGCTCTGGTGGTTAGTTTGCTGACGCTTTGGTATTAATTACGACATTTTGATGCAGCCAGAAATTTGAAAAATGAAGATGTACTACATGTGTGCAAATATGTGATTCAAATTCCTCAAAATAATCTGTTTTCTGTCACGAAAAGCTCTCACATAGTTCGTGCCTTGAGCTGTTCGTAAATTAACAGAGAATCAGAGATATCTGGCCTTGTCCACCCCGCGCGTTCTTCATTATCTTAAAAGATGAATTTTCATGCCCATCCCACAAGCCTGTTACTCAACATACGCTGCTGGTTGATGTCACTCTGCGCGTGCCAAGCACTAATTGCCTCCGTTAGAAAGATACGCAGGCACAGGAAACTTGAGCGGTCTCTTTGGAAAGTCTTGAAGACGGGGCAGGACAACCCACAGTGGGATTCTGATGAACATGTTGTGGAACTCATTTTACCAGGATTGAATGTCTCAAGTCAATCAATCTCTATCCAATCAACAGGTTCAGAGCGTGTTGGATGATGATCACTTCTCTTCTGAGAAAATACAGGTATCTCTCCGCTAGTCGCAACACAGCCTCTCGTTGTGAGACAACTATCAGAACAGTATTAGATACATTGATGCATACACCACTATCCCTTCATCCCTCCCGTCACCATCCTCGTGGTGTTGCCATCTTTTCTCTAAGTTACGAAGAACCTTTTGAATCTTCAGCAGTAAAAAAGAGGGTCATTGCGAATCTCCCAAGTTTTGGAACAGTAGCCAAGAAGATGGTTGCTCCGCTTGAATTAAAATACCCAAGTTGGCTGTAGGATGTGTACCATGAGGCCCGTATTACTGTTCCGCGTCTCAACCGCCCAATGCATTCCACATACAAAAGTTCTAGCCATTCGAAGATCGCCAATGACTTGACACGTAATACGTGAACAAGCACAGCTGAAAATAAAGACCAGTACATATTTTCCTCCACGTTTCAGCTGTACTAAGACAAATCCGCCCTGCATGGTGTCTCAGATGATCTTGGGCTGACTACTGTCGGTCTCAGCTCGCCATAAAAACCTGATCATTCAACTTGACAAGCGCAGCATTCTTATGTTCGATAGTTTGCAACGATTCAGTGTGTATGTCCATCACTCTACATCGTCCAACTTGAGCAATCAGTTTGAACAACCCGCCAGTTCTCACCACAATTTCATTGACGTCATCCGCCATTCCCCTTCATCCATCTCTTTCGAGTCACCAGGAAGCATTATTACTTCTCAATATGTGGAGTGCAGCAAATTCCGCAGATGGAGAGCATCATGGTGAGGTTCAAGCAACGGACATGAGCAGTCAGGGTCACGATGATGATCCTTCGAATCGATCAGGCACATCGATCGTTACCTTGGGTTATTCGGCCGACAATACTGATACGAATGCTACTTGTGCTGAGGAGAATAAATCGACGGACGCAAATGAGGCCTTTAACAACAACCAAGCTGCAACGTGGAGTCCCATCTGGCTGCAACCAATCATCCTGACCTCTTTTTCAGGTCTCTTTCTTGTCTTCAGCATTCTGCTTCTACTTATCTCTCTGAAAGCCAAGAGAAGTGATGGCCTTTTTGGAACCTGGCAAGGTTTTCGATTGGCGTGGCGCTTTGGGCCTACTGCCGGTAAGAGCATTTTGATTCCCTTCTGCCTTTCAATGGAATATGTTACTGAAACGATATTGAAATAGTCTTGACAATCGTGTGTGCCTTTTGGACGAGAGTTGAGAAACAGGCTCTGAGGTACATGCCTTGGATTGCGGCAAGGAACGGACGATCGTTCGACCCCGACCTGGACTACGTCTCGATGATCACACCGACGATATTGGTTCAATCTCTGCGCCGACGACACATTCTGGTTTTAATAGTGTCTGGCATTGCCCTTGTGCTCAAAGTGGAACTTTTGTTGGCTGCAGGATTGTTCAGTATCACGCCAGTCACCGCAGAGGTGCCAGTTGATGTTCGGGTTCTGGACATCTTCAGTCCAACCTACGAGTCGCAAAACTACTCTACAGAGACACTTACGAGCGCCTTCTTCGCGGCTCGAGCCATCCACGATTTTGAAATGGTCTATCCATTCGGTGTTAATGAGAGAATCGCCTATCAAACTTTTGTATCATCCAGAACCAAAACTCGGGGGACGATTCGGACACCACTAAGAACCGTTGTTGATGGATTCTTCTCAAGTATTGATTGCGTACTTCTCCAGAACTTCTCTATCGAGTCACTTAAAGTTCCTCTGCGTCCTAGACAAGACGGCAGAGTTGGTCCGGCCCGATTCGGAATGTTTGAAGCCGATCTCAAACTTCAGTTCGAAGGCTGCAATGAAACGGACACGCTTAGTGTCCGCTTTCCGACCTTTTCGGGGACTTCCCGCGATTGGACCATTAATAGCACACTACAAACAAGCTTTCGCTCGTGTTCAAATCTCCCTTCTGGGAGCAACCAGTTTATCTATTCTATGAGCGAATGGCATCAACCGAATGCGGATGTTTTTTCGAAGCCCGAATTGAAAAACGTATCTGCTAGTCTCTGTACGCCGTCAGCTTGGTTGTCAAAAGTGGAAGTCGTCGATGACGGATACAATCCCAACATTACAGTGCTCCCCCATAACACGACCGTGCCGCTGGAAGCAAATATTTGGCAAATGTTCACTGAATCAGTTCCTTACGGTGGATGGTCTATGTCTGGTGATTCATTTTGGGAAAATATGTATGGACCATTTGCGTTGGATGTAAGTTGGTTCAACAATCGATCGACGACCAATATTACAAGCGGGCTACTTCGAGATGCTACCGTTGAAGGATCAAGAAGATTTGGACCTTTACTCGGTCATTACATTTTACGACAGAGCAGCGAAGGCGTGACTGAGGGTACGAGCTTGACTGTCACCACCAGGCTTTCTGTCAGCGACAAGACTGGTTTGGCAATGTCTGCCCTTTTCTTGGCAATTGCTATTTCGGCGGGCTACGCTTGTAGTCGACACAAGTTTTGCGTGCGACTGTGGACGCGAGATCCTGCCACAGTGTTCGGGCTTCTGGTGTTTCTCATTTCACATCCAGAACTTATGTGCACCTCTACAGGTACCAGCTCTCACAGCGAGAAAAGGCTTTGGGAAGAAAGCTTGTTTTCGCCACGGTGTCTGAGAACATGGGTTCAGGCAATCTTCACAACATATATTTGTGGTCTCATAATCTGCATTTCGGTCACACTACATCTTTCGCAGAGACAGTATGGCCTTGTCACCGCCTCCGAACACGAGAACTGGCAGCTTATGTGGACAAGCGTTCCTTCGTTGGTGGCTCTAAGTGTTGTCCTGTATGTGAGCTCATGCGATGCAGCCTGGAGAAGTATTTCAACGCTATCGAGTCTTTCTATGGCACCTCAGACCTCTGAGGAGATTGACGTATCCACGGCAGATATGTTCGGAATTCAGGCGTTGCCAACGCTGTTCCGCCAACGAGTTCATGTTGCCTCAGCAGTTCAGACCCTGCTTCTTTTTTGTGGATTATTAACTACATTGACGGCCGTTGTATTTTCCGTTAGCCTTACAACGGAGCCCTTAGCTGGCCAGCTGCGGCAAAACAGCTGGTTTGGCGATCCTACCTTTGAACAACCAGCGGACAGTAGGGAAACAGCCTCCGACGAGCATCGGAGCAAATTGAGCACCCTCTTCGCCCTCAAAGAACAAATGAATTACACTTATCCCAAGAATACGTTTTCCGACCTCGTATTTCCGAACATCACCGCAGAAAACTTGGTCCAAGAGTATCCTATGGACACCAAAAGCGGGGGTATTAAAATGGAAGCGGTGGCCATGATTCCCGCACTCAAGCTCACATCAGCATGTAAACCTCTATCGGAAGACGCAATTACTTTGAGTGTTGCAGTCTCCGGGACCGAATTTCTAACTAACGCTACAATGTTCGGCAGATGTGCCGACGAAACTCATTTCAACTTTACTTATCCTTTGAATGTATCGGCAACCCAATCATATCTTCATCACACTTCCCCTAATCAGCTACACTTCGGCATAGTTCTTCCCTCTACAAAGAGCCGAGCTATAACCTGGATTGTTTGCGACACTAGAACAACGAGTTTCGAAGATCTGCTTGAGCAGGTTTTCACACGCAATTACATCTGGGGGTCGTGGAACACGAACCGTTCGATGGCCGAGTTCAAGAGGCTTTTCGAGTGCAATTACTCATGGTCTGAAGTTACAGTGGAATCCAATCTTTTATGGTCGAATGGAGCGTTCTCGATTGACAGCAGCAAACCCCCGCGGCCACAAAACTCAACGATAAAACCTTGGAGTCCACCATTGAAAGTATCGCTTATTGAATATCCTGAGATTTCCCATTACCACCCTGCATTGTTCCCGCGGGATTTCAAAGAGACTCCGGCGGAAAGCGGATACTTGGACCCCTATTTCAAACACATAACCTTACCTTACGGAAAGTTTGCCGCCGATGTCTTTGGTGACCCGAGTATGGACCAGGAAATACTGCGACAGCTCGACTACGACTTGGCGTTCACGAGCGCCCAACTCGCCAACATGGAGAACCGCTTGCCTTTAGGGCAGGATTCATTCCCTTCAGATGGCCTCCCTCCGATAAATGCCACTACTACTCTAAAACAAAATCGCCTTGTTCAGAGTCCCGCGATCACTTGTATCATCATGTCTATCCTCGGTCCCGTATTTCTTTTCCACCTCTTTGTTCTTATTGCTAAAGCATCCGGACGTTTGGGTCTCCGAAGCCAGATACCAGTAAACGAGAAAGGACTAGTTCCCAAAGGTTTCAGCAGCCCTGGCATGATGGCAGCCTTATTCCACGGAACCAATGCGGTCAAGTATATCCCTGCGAATGCGGCCAAAATTCCGCCGAATGAACTTCACAAGATGATGGAGGGTGTGCGGTTTCGAATGGGTTGGTTTATGAAGGAGTCAGATGAGACATTGCACTACACGATTGGTGTTCTCGACGACGAAGACTTCACATTCATGGGAAGTAAAGCAGAAATGGCGGCTATGGAGCGTCATAGAGTGATGGCAGATTAAGCAAGAAACCAAAAAGAAGTAAGGGAGATGACTAGGTTTTCGCAGCGCCTCGCGGCTTTCATAACGAAAGCAGTATTCAACGATCTGACCACTTCTTCCTCAGTTTCGATTATACAGTTACAAGGATTGATGCGATAATACATCTTGTTGAAGAACGTTCGTCTACATATCTTTGGGGTTTGACTACGGGGGTTTCGTGAGATGGCCAGCAACTTCTTGTTCGCTTACGGATGGAATACGATATGCTCATAGCTCGAGCAAATCACACAACGAAACTCAGCGAATCTTGGCCAGGAACACAGCTGAATTTGCAAATTTACAAGGACACGCTGAGTCATAGCCTGATTTCAACATCCAATTCAGCAAGAACGCAATATGCGGCAGCCTTTCCGATCACGACAATCTTCTTGTAAGTGGCTTGTTACACATGAACGGGGTCATTCATGATGGTTCCTGGAAAGTTGGCGAGTTCGAGCGCATCAGAATACACAGCAACCCGAGTATTGAGCAACATCGCCCTCAATCACAGGAGAGCTCAAATGAGTCTGGCCCTCAGTCAGCGATATCATGACCCGATCACGTCCATATCATACCAACCCGGATAATTCTAGCGTACAAACCTTGAAGTGTGACATGACATGGTGCCTCGTTACCAAGGCTCGAGCAAGGAGGTTCAATTCACACAAGCATGAACAGAATGCAACTCGACGGGTGTTATCGGAGGTAGAAAGACGTCAAGGATGGAAGGGAGTGAGATGTTAGGCCGAAAAGGGAAAGGAGCTTGGGCCATGCAGAGTTTCGAATGGTTGCGAATGACGGCAACCGAGATGACATTTTGCAGAATTTTTCCAATTGTTGGCGTCGTGTTGGACTTGTCCGGAAGATTGTTGGATCGCTGCGAGGTTGAGGCGTCGGCGTCAATTGGGCGAGGAATTCATGCGTGTCGACCTTGTTGGAGCTGTTTTTCGCAGGGCCAGGGAGGTGATCGGCCTGGGCCTCCTATGGAATGTTGAAGCGAATTACTGGAAGCCTTCCCAATTGAAATTTCCCGGGAATAGAAAACTTTTCTGACAGGGTGGCCTGCAGCTTCCTGGGTGCTTGCAAGGTTGCTATTCCCGTTGGTTGAGAATCATTTATCATTCCGGAAGGACGCTGGGATTCGAATTGGCGAATGCACCATCTGGGCGTGGCGTCTCACAGTCCCGTTCCTGCCCGTTGGCGCAGGTTCAAAAAGGCTGGGCGTCATCGGGTGTTTCGGTTGATGATGCAGCCACAACGGAATTAAGCTTGAGCCTAAGGCAACGACGTCCCGTCTGGCGGCGCCTGCCTGGGTAGCAAGGCTGAACGTGCCTGGCCCTGATTTTTTTTTTTCGTCCAGGACGGCAGGAGACGGGCATGGAAGGGACGCCGCCGGGAAGGAACCATCCAATCCAACCACAAGTGAAGGAAGGAACAAGGAGCTCGGACCTAAGGTCGAACAAAGGGAAGAAAATTTTGCAATAAGCTCGGACGGACTGGCATCCGTCGTTCTCGTCATCCCAACCGTCACAATGGGCACCTCAATCAATTCCGTCTGACATTCTGACCTCCGTGGCTTGAACAGGTGTCGTCGAATCCTCCATTCAATTGGCTCGATAGCGTCAGCAAGAGCAGTTGCTTTTCTCTTGCGACACCAGCTGCACCCAATTTAAGATACGATCAGAATGCAGAAGTCAGACACCGACTCGGAAGCACAAGCAAGCTCCGACTCAACCGCTGGCGTCCAGGTCTCAACACGATTGGCGGTGCATTCTAGTGGCTGATGCAGACGTCCGCCGGTAATGCGTCATTTTTTTTTTTGAGGCTCTTACGCCTCAGGCACGCACCGAGAGACAGAGGACAGAGAGACAACGGCGATCGCCCACGCCCAGGAGCGCCATTGTTGTGCCGGCATTTCTTCTTCAGCGACCGTCAGCGTACCCGTGGCACTGCTGTCTGCGTTACGAGCAGCCATCAGTGGCCTATTGGCATTGAACGGCTTGGCCGCAAAATTTTCTTCCGCCGGGCATTTCAGGTACCTCGAACCGTAATGGTACCTGGACCTCCGAGACAGGACTGACCCGGCACATTACGGACGGCAGTGATGAGGTGTGTACGTACTGCAGGCCAAGCCTGTGAAAGGGCTGCATTGCGTTGGTGGTACCAAGCACTGGGATTGACACAACGCTAGATTTGCGTTTGACGCTGAATCAATCTCGCAGATAGCGCTTTTGTGGACCCTGCAATACGGCCACGCTGGACGGCGTCGCACCCATCTCGGCCATCTCAGACACTGGAGCTTCGGACGTCGGCTGAATGGAGCGATGGCATCTCCCATTGGCGGTTTTTCCGAGCCGGCAGCTGCCAGCACCTCACTGTTGCCTCTCTGCCAGCGCACGCCAGCCAGGTTTCTGGATTTCTGCCGGGATCTCACGTAACACTCGTCTACTGTTTATGCGGTAGGGGGCGACGTCTGGAAGGGGGTGTGAGTGTTCGGGTGCAGTCGCCGACAAGCGTCCCTGACAGCGCTAGGTCTATGCGCCCAGCGTGCTTCGATTGACTTCATCCCATCTCGCCCGTGGTGCGGCCCGGCGAAAAGTCTGATAAGCGGCGGTTGGAAAGAATGGCGACACAGGGTGGACGGGAGGGAGGGATAGCGCGAAGAAATGAAGAGGGAAAACAGAACGGAGGACCATCGCTCGCCACGGCCACCAAACCGCGATCCGTCTCACCGCGTCCCTTTTTATCTCTGGAACCGGATCCAAGCTGGGTCATCGTGCCCACTTTCTTCTGGCGTCTTAGGGTCGCTTTTGCTTGAGCTATTTTGTCGGGTCCACCCACGTGTGAGTGCCAGGCTGCGGCTGATTGGGCCCAATCGCCGCAAAGTGGGGGCCTTTGACGGTGTCGAGTGGGGGTCACCACAAGCCATGGCCGGTTTGATATCAAAGCTGACTTCTTCTCTAGCGCGCTGTGCCTGAGGGAATGATTTTTGAGAAAATTTTCTCGCCGTGGGATGCCCGTCTATCGGATTTGGCAGGCGCTGGCAGCCCCCAACATCCACCGTCATCGATATCTCTCACCTTCGATCCGTTCATCAGCCAGCACCAGCACCGGCTGAACAATTCCAGTGAAAATAATCCATGGTATGCCCAACCAACAGCATAGCATCTCCGTAACGGAACCAAACTCGATATCCATTGCCATTCCCATTACCTTAGCCGGCCGTAACGGACCCAACCTTGCGGATTCGCAGCCTTGACACAGCCCAACCCAATTCTCATGATTCGTGCTCCCGGCCAAGGGGACTTTTCGCCCTTTCATCCCTCTAAGCAGCGCAGCAAAGCCTGAGGCGCCTGCGCAGCAGTGCTATGCCCAAGGTCAACCTTTTTGCAGCGCCGTCTCGCTATCAAGGATGCCCTTCGCCGCCCAGCCTCCCGACAATGCCCGAGGTCGGTGCGAGGGCGTGTGTGTTGGGTCCGTTGTGTGGATGGGAGGTCCACGATATGTCAACAGGTAGTCAAGTCTTAACCTGATTGGGACGCCTCGCACATTGCGAAATCCATCCCGGCGCCGGGCCCACCGAGCGACTGGATTCACCAATGTCTCTCCTGTTTGATCCGATGGTTGGATGCTGGTGGATGGCTACAGTATTGCCGCACTGCCAGTCACCGTATCAACCTCAGGCTTCTTTGCTACCGTCTTTCACCTCACACAGTAGCAACCCGTGGAACCTGAGGAACCGACCTTGGCCCAACGGCCGAGCCATCTGGATCAACTTCCGCCGTCCCGTTGCCCGGGCCCCTGCCCTCTCGCTCTACCGAGCTTGCCCATCACCTGAGCAGAGCTTTTCCCGTCTCCGAAGCTTTTTCTCTCTCCTCCTTCCCTCCTTCCACTTTACCTCTCCATCCCCAATCTGTCTCTTGTTTTCCTATCTTCTTCCTTCCAGTCCATCACCACCACCTCTCCCCTCCATCAGTCACAATGGCCTCCACTCGCGTCCTCGCCTCCAGACTCGCCACTCAGATGGCCACCAAGGCCGCCCGCCCTGCGGTGCGTGTCTCTGCCATGCCCAAGCGCACCATCTCTGGTAAGTTTTTGAAGACACGTTCGAGGTGAATCCGAGGAGGGAAGGAAAGCAAGAGGAGGAAAAGAAGGCATCGACGACCACAACTTTCACATACCCCGCCGATGATGAGACCAATTGGCCTCGCCGGCACCAATTCGATGTCGATATCGATCTTCCTTCCCGTCCCCCCGACACCATGAGACACAGAAATAAAATTCCTCACCGATCACCGTTTCTGACCCGACTCCAAATTTTCAGGCTTCAGCCCCCTCCAGGTCGCCCGCAAGCAGACCGCCCAGAAGGCTTTCACCCAGGTCCAGGCCAAGCGCGCCTACTCTTCTGAGATCGCCCAGGCCATGGTCGAGGTCTCCAAGAACCTGGGTATGGGTTCCGCCGCCATCGGTCTGACTGGTGCTGGTATCGGTATCGGTCTGGTCTTCGCCGCCCTCCTCAACGGTGTTGCCCGCAACCCCGCCCTCCGTGGCCAGCTCTTCTCCTACGCCATTCTGGGATTCGCTTTCGTCGAGGCCATCGGTCTTTTCGACCTCATGGTTGCCCTCATGGCCAAGTTCGTACGTCATCACTCCATCTCATTTCCATCACTCGTCATCAATGCTAACCCACCCAACAGACGTAAGCGATTCAATTCGCACTGGCGAGCTGGGGAGAGAAGGATGCCAGCTTTGGACAAGCTGTCTATCTCACGACTCCCCTGGGACAGGTCGCCTTTTCATCTACGGTTGACCCCCAACTGTATGATGAGAGAGTAATAGACGGGAAAACTTAGACAGCATGGTGGGCATCCTAGAAGATAGAGGTCATAGACCGCACACTCTGTTGTGTTGTATAGATGGAGATTCCGTTTGGCAAAGGAAGGCCTTGGGGCAACGCACTACTCATCCAGCGAAAAAGTCTTGCTTGTACCACACTTTTCTCTTGCACCTGGGATTTTCCCACGTATCCCCCGTGGCTCCTGGCCCCGATACAAATTTTTTCTGTAAAAATACTACAACGTCAAAACACTTGCGATCCGCGTCACTTTGTGTGAAATATGAAATGCTGTGAAGTGATATCCTTCGACTTCAACGGATTTTCACCTGAGCACTTGCCTAAGGCGTCTTCCCGTTCGAGAGAGCTTTCGACATGAACATCTCACTAGATCTCAAGGCCACGGTATCTCCACTCTGGAGAAGGAGCTCCCCTCGATCAGCTCGACATCCCAAGATGAATTGGCCAATGTGAGGTGAGAATTGGGACGAAGGGAAGGGGGCGTGTGAGAGCTTTCTTCGCCGGGAGGGAAGCTACTGAGGGCCAGGCACACACAGGCAACACGCGGGAGCGGATGACAAGGGAAGCATCACACCCCATGGGGAGCGCGCACAAGGCAAGCACAAGCTTGGTCTGGTTCCAGTCCCTTTCGACTGCTGCTCCCGTCCGTTTAGATTTTGCGTTCGTGCCCTTCCCGCTGCCCCCATGAACCAAACCAACATCTTTAGAAATCCTGGGGGCCTGGCTGATGAACGACGGGGCGGCCCTTCACGATCCTTCTCCTGCGAACGTGTCGCTCTCGCCCACCCACTCACTCACTGCCGCCAGAGGCAGATCTCACTCGAGCTCCCGACATGCCAGGCCCTTTGCCAAAGACCACGCAGCACAAGCACACACTGTGCAGTCGAAGTGAATCCAGAATGAAAAATAAAGCTCGGTCTCCGAGGCTCCGCCCGCCCATTGGACCGTATGTCCTTATCTCTCGCGATCTCAAGTCTGAAGGGGGGGCCTTACCCCCGAGTCGTGCTCGTGCGTCCGAACACTAAAAATTGCCTCATCGCCCAGCTTGCCCGCTGGTCCGCCCCTTCAAACAATGACGAAAACTCAATTGAAACTCCAAGGAAAAGTGAGAGGCCAAACTCTGCATGCCCTCTGCATTTTACCTTACGCTTCAACTCTGATTCCTCAACTTTGGGAATTTTGGAAACGGGAGATAGACATGTGAAATGCCGTCCACAGCGATAAGATCGAACCTTTGGTCCGATCTCGATGACGGTCATCCGCCCGCCATCCATCCCTGGGAGAGCGAGCGAGCGACAGCAAGCAAGCTCGGCCGCCCGCCCGTTGATCGAACGTACTTGTTGTTTTCCTCCGACGCCAAACAACCCTCTCTCTCTCTCCCTCCTGCCCCTCGCCCCAGTCCCACGATCCAGCGACCGACCCCACCGTACCGTTTCGTGAAAGGCGCCAAAAAATCCTGCTCTTATCGTGGGATCCGCAATCATCGTCGTCTTCGGGGGGCGCTTGGGAAAAGGTGGCCAACTGACCAGCGGGTCCCAACCCAGGGGTGCTCCACACAATTCCCATCACGACATTTGCTGGAATCGGGTCTACGTACCCATCTCAGGCACCGTTTTCGTACTGTGTGTCCATCTCACCGTTTTTACGTAGTGCGTTGTGTTGTGCTGCGGCGCAGTGCGTTGTGCATCAAATAGGCCTCACGATGTGTCGTTGAAAATAATGAGATGTAGTTGGGAGGATTACTTAATTCCGAGCCGGGGGGGCTGGGGGATTTGGAGATGTGATATACCCAAGGGAACGGTAATTGACAGCTTTCCCCTCACGCAGACGTCGTTCGATTTTTTTGAGACCTGGGCTGTTTTTTTCTGCGCGTGGCTCGTCTGTTTACCCTTACTCCAATTCTTTTTTTGGTGAGGAGAAGCGCAACCGAGAGCCGAGGGCTTGGGCCGGTGTAACGGTCGCTCGCTTCTGTGCAGCAAAGGATGGGGATCCACTTTTCGATGCCTGTTCTGAAGGTGAAGAATTTGGGGGTCCTTTGTTTTGACGACGGCTGTTGGAGGTTGTGGTGTGATATATAAGATGGGGTTTTGAGGCTTTGGGAGAGATATCGCGAGATTCATGGGAGGGTTGGATTGTGTCTAATATGAGAGATAACGTCCAGACGTCCAGAGACCGTTTCCATGGGCTTTTGCAAGGGAGGGAGGCGGCTTATGGGGCGCGAGTCAGAAGCGGGATGAGTGCTCCGGAGCTAAGTATGGCGAGGGACGGGTGTTTGGTCACGATGGCACTGGGGAGGAGGGCCAAGGTATGACGGAAATGAGATGATGTCAGGAGTTGGGTAACAGTTATCCGCCGCGTCTTTCTGCCGTTTCCGAAGCATTAGTAGCCGGCCTTGACAGAGTGTGAAGAGGCTTCGTTGGCACGCAACAAACCGTTATGAAGAGGGTTGTCGTCCTCAAAGTCTGGAGAGACGGGGCACCAGACTTTGAAGCTTGCCCCCGCCCCCCATGGGGAAGGAGAGAGTCCCGCAAGTTCGTGAGGTGATTGTGGATGCTTTGCCGGGGAAGGGCATGTCGTAGAAAGCAAGCTATTGAAGCACGAGATGACTCGGAATGGTGACTGTGTGGCTCTCGTGACAAGTTCAAGGAGATGGGCCTGATGTCATGGGGGATTCTATGGTCT